>VWZP01001128.1:1575600-1605459 GCA_013396995.1 Dicaeum eximium
CCGGCGGGTCCGTGGGGGGTGCAGTACAGCGAGCTGCCAGCGGGCTGGCCCCCATCCGCCGCCGGGGCAAAGGCACCGGCAGCCTGGGAAGCGGCGGCGGCGGCGGAGGAGGAGACAACACAGGGCGCCCCCGCCACGGCGCCGGTGCTGCGGATCTGGATGAAGGTGCCGGCGGCAAAGCGGGCCGGGAAGCCGGCGGGGGCTGCTCTGGAGTCCGTGGACGGCGCGGGCGGCGGCGCTGCTGCTGCCGGGGCCGAAGGCTGGAGTCCCCTTCTCATCCTTCCCTCCGGGNGGGGCCCCCCGCCCCAGCGCCCAGCCCCCCCGCCCCCCCCCTCCTCCCCCCATCCATCCCCCCCCCCCCTCCCCCCCTCCCCCCCCGGCCTTCCCAGCTCCTTTCCTCCTCGATGCCGAGGCCCCGCGCAAAATACTGGGGGCTGCGGGTGCCGGGGGGGCCCCGGCTGCAGGATGCGGGGCGCCGGGGGGGGATGGAGGCGGCGGGGCGGGCAGATGCGGCGGATGGAGCGGGGCCGCTCCCGCTGTGTGGGGCCGGCTGGAAAATGGCTCCAGGAAGCGGCGGCTGCTGACAATGAATGAAGGGAAAGGAGACGGGTTACGCGCCAAGGGCCTCCCGCGAAACTCGGATTTCCCGCCCTCTTTTCAAACCAAATTTGCATGTCCCCTCCCCCGGGGCGCGCCCCGCCCGCCTCACCGCCTCATTGGCCCCCGCCGCCCTCCGCGCCGGCCACCGGGGGGACCGCCTCCCCGCCCCTCCTCCTTCCCATTGGCCCGGGCGCGGCCGTGATTTGCATTCGGCGCGGCGATTGGCTGCGGGGGCGAGGCTGGGGGATTCCCTCTGCGCGCTGCCGGGATCCCGGTTCGCCGGCTCGCTGACAGTGACAGCTGCTCCCGCACGGAGCGCCCGGCCCGCCCCGGCTCCGACACCGGCACCGCCCCGGCTCCGACATCGACTCCGACACCGCCCCGACACCGACACCGACACCGCCGGGCTCCCCTCGGCGTGGGGGGCGTGCGGCGAGCGNTGCCCCCGCTCCGGAGCTGCCGGGAGGGGCCGGTTCCCGTGCGTTCACCTGAGTTCTCGCCCCGGTTTGTTCGGAGAGGCACCGGGACAGTTCTCAGGGAGCCCTTTAAAGGCGTCCCGGCGCGGGATGTCACCTCCGGTAGCTGCGGAACGGCTTTTCCGCTTTCTTCACGCGCCTGCATCCACAGATTTTCAAATCAGCTCACCCAAGGCACTTGACTGATTTTTTTTTTCGCAAAAAGTGAGCGTTTAGGAAAAAACTCCCTTCCATTGTGGTCTGTATTACCTCCAAGAGGTGAAACAGTGCAAGTATGCCTACTAGCTCTTCCCAATTTCCTGTAGTGTCTTCGCTTTTTAAATAACCCCTTAGAATCATCGAATCGTTACGGTTGGCAAAGATCTCCAAGATTATTCGGTCCAACATTCGGCCGAACACCACCCTGTCCCCTGAATTTAAGTTGCGTTGCCAACACGCCCCCTTAATTTATTAAACGCCCCACCCTGCCCATCACCCACCAGCCATGCCCCATTTTCTCACGTTTTATTTCCAGACACACCTTTCCTTCAACCGGTGCGCCTGGCAGACAGCGTGTCCAGGCTGACACTGCTGAGTCAGGCACATAAAGATCCTTTTCCACGGGAACCTTCCGTGTTTCCATCTCTAGCAGGTACATGAACAAATAAGTTGCTCTATCAAATCCTCAGCCCTGCCTAAAGGTGCCCTTGGTCTGACCCCAGGTCAATCGGAGTAGATGGCTAAGGTGCAATACTGTTGCATATTAAATAAGGGCATCTTCCATTCTGGGCATGTTTTCCATCAAAGGAGTAAATTCTGCTGTGTTTGGCACTGAAAAAGCCTTGATTAACCTACTGTACACAGTTTTGGGCACTGCACCTTAGGAAAGGTACCACATGGAGAGAATCCACAGAAAAATGGGCAAGAGAACCTGGTGAGAAAAATGTGTCCTTCTGTGTACAAGGAGAAACCTTTGTAGATTGGCTTTTGTTTTGTCAGAGGGAGAAGTAGGGGAAGGGGACATTATAGTGGCGACCTGATACACAAAAGGTCACAGAAGATTGCTCTTCCTCTGTAGAGAGGGTAACAAACTTTTTAGGAAATATTAAATTTAATCTGGACAGTTTGGGATCAATTAATTTTGTGGTAAGGAAATCCTACAGTAGCTTATCCAGGGGTACTGGAGTCTTTTTAGTAGATGAGAAAGACTTTTAGCAAGTCTTTTCAACTTCTTTTAGCAAGTGTCCCTTTGTGCTCAGCACCCAAGACCTAAAAGCTTTTCAAAGTCTTCATTATGGTCCTTCCAGCCCAGGAAGGAGCAGGGGTTGCCTGGAAAATTTCATGTTCTTTTACAGAACTTTAGCGCTCTTTAAAATTTCACCCAGATGAGCAGTTCTGCTGCTGTGGACTGCTCTTAAGGAGTCAGCCAGCAATGTCCAACTCTATGCAAAGGGCACAGAGCACAGGGTGAAGCAGGTAAAAGTTGTGCTCAACGTGCCCTGGCCTCAGTACGTTTAGCATCACCTTGCTGGCTGGGTGAGGCTCCTCAGGAGAAGCAGGAAGAAACACAAACCTTTCCCTACTGCAGAGTTCATTTCCCATCTTCTTCTGGACTGTCTTTTATGGTTTCCCTCTGCCATGGTCCTTGCCATCTTCAGCTACCTACCCACCCTGCAAAAGTGTCCCACGCTAGGAGTCACTGCCTCGGGCAGGACTGAGGCACATCCAAGGGCTAAAGCAGGGAAAAGGCTGAGAAACAAGAACAGCAGGAGAAGGGCAAGGGAAAAGTCCAGATAGAAAGAAAAGTGCAGGCAGGCAGTCAATGTGCTCATAGTTCAAAGTAAAGATTTAATTTTTTTATATGTATGGAAATGGTAGCACTACATTGGTTTCAAGGATCCTGCAGGATGGAGAGAAGAAATGTGGGCCACGATATTACACCATAAGGAAAGAAAGCAATAAATAAAAAAACATAGCAGAATGAGGATAGCAAAATTAGAGAGTCCTTAGAGCAGACCTTTAAAGAGAAAGAACAGCAAAAAAAAAGAGTATAAAAAGAGTATAAAAAGAGCCATGTAGATGTAGTGGACTAGCCAGGATCCCAGGAGCAGAAAGAAAGTACAGTCAAACTGAGGGAGTAAAACAGGCAGTGCATGGGCTAATGCATGGTACACTTCAGAATTCACTTTCATGTATTTAAGTTTCTAGTAGCTCATTACTCTGTCAAGTAGTTGAAATAAAGTAAAGCTAAACTATTAACAGTTAAATCCTATTTTGCTTCTTTGTGTGTTGTTTTTCTTTTTGAAGGAAAGGGTCTGGCTTAATGCATAAGAAAGGTTAGAAGTTTTCAAGAAGCAGGGAAAATACTGTTACTCTCAGAAGGACACTTTAACTGAACTGCAATAAACCCAGAAAAACAACATCTATTTTTACATAAGAATAGAAAATAAATCCTTACCACAGATTTATGTCTGTAACCAGATGTTAAAAGCTAGTCCCAAAATTGCACAACAGCCGAATGGGATGGCCAGGAGAAAGGGCTCATATCATCTGAAGGGAGGGTCGTACGTTCCTGTCTTTTGGAAGTGGAGTTACTCTGTGACTGCGGGGTGCCTGGTGGAAGATCTTTAAATAGAAAGCATGGGGTTCATCTGAACAGCATCTTTGCAATCCATAAACTGAAATCTGCAGAAAATACTGCAGGAGAAGAGGTTTGTTGTTCTTTTCTTAAAATACAATTCTGTGGCAGATATTTCAGTTTGCAGTGGGACCTGTTAAATGTGCAATTGCCCTGCTGGAGCTACAGGAAGAAACCTAAAGAAAGTAGAAATTAAAACATACATAAGAAATGTACAGAGAGCTACATAAAGGAAGCTAATTGTAGGCCCAAGGATTTCTGTTGGTCTATAAAAAACAAATTGCTGCCTAAAGGGATGTCATCATCCAGGTGTTTGGTGCAGAGAAAGTACCCTGCAGAACTCAAAGGCTTAGGAGATGCTATAATTAGGGCTGGTGTGCAGCTGTGATTTATCTTTCCTTGTGAGTATGGTTCTATGGTACTATCCTGCTATCCTTGTAAATATGGTCTTTTTCTGTGTGATAAGCAATTTTACCCACACAGTGTCATTTAGGGAAAAGGCTGCTTTTGTCCTGAAAATAATGTCTATTATTTAGGCAAATGAGATAAGTGACAAATGTCGTATTTAGACAAATGACAAATGTCAAATGAGAGTTGCTTTCTTTGGGATTCTGACTTGTTGCAGGTAGTGGAAGCAATAACAAAATCTTTGCCTGTATGTTAAAATGGTTAAATCTGACTTGAAGACCTGGATTCCAATAAGACTTCTCCCATGAAGAAGATTCTGGACAATGTTACAATGGAGACTGCAAAACATTCCTAAGCAAAAACTCTCTCTAAGAAAGTGTGTAATAGGAATAGATAGTAAATCAAGATATAGCCCTGCATATGGAATAAATATGAGGGCAGTAAATACTCAACAGCTACTTCATCTTTGAGACTTGCCCATCCTTCATACTGAATGAAAAACTGTGCAGGAAAAATGTCCACATAATAAAAGACCCCGTCATTATGCATACATGTGAGGGGTAGAACTGACATTGTACAAACTCGCCCAGTTTGCTAATTATTAACCTTTAAGTAATTAATTTCCTACACTTAGGAGCTTGATTCCACAAGCATGCAAGGACGAGTTGAGAAGGGAAGAATGAGGTTGTGCTCAATGCCACACATCAGGAACACAACCCGCATGACAGCAAAGGGATGTCTGGAGGGAATACTGAGACTGATGGGATGTGTGTTTCCTGCTGTCACTGAAAGCGTGACATCCCATAATCCAGGTCATTAAAGAAGATGTTAAACACTGTGGACCCCAGCATTACCCGTACCAGACACCACTAATGACTGGCCTCCAGCTGGACATTGTGCTATGGATGAGCACCCTCTGGGCCTCACAGTTCAGTCAGTTTTCATTCCACTTCACTTCCCACTTAACACAGCCAATGCTTCATCCATTACTGGAGACTCTGTCAAAAGCCTTAATGAAGCCAAGATAAATATCATCCAGTGCTTCATCCTCATCGACTGAGCTAGTCTTACTGCAGAAGGCTGTCATGTTGGTCAAGCCTGTCCTTGTCTTCATAAGTCCAAACTGACTACTCCAAATCATCTTTCTGTATTTGGAAATGGTTTCTGGGATAATTTGTTCCATTGCCTTCTTTTTAGGGACTTAGGTGAGGCTGGCAGACCTGTAATTCCCCAGTCCTTCTTCCCCTTCTGAAAGACAGAATTGATAATTACTTTTTTCAGGAGCCTCTCCCATTCTCCATGACCTTTCACACATTATCAACAGTGGCCTCACAGCAGTGACATTGGCCAGCTCCCTCTGCACTTGTTGGTACATCCTGTCAGATCCCATGAACCTGTATATATTTGGTTTGTTTAGATGTTCTCCAACTTGGTCCTCCTCTACATAAAGTAAATGGTCTTCTCTCTAGACCTTCCCACTGCTGTCTCAGCTGGGATTCCTGAAGGCAAATCTTGCTAGTAAAGACTGAGGCAAGGAAGGCATTCTGTACCTCAGATTGTTCCATGTCCTTTATCACAAGTTCTCTTCTCCCTTGAGCCCATATTTTTCCTCATCTTCCCTTTGCTGTTGACGTACTTAGAAAAGCTCTTTTTCTTGCCTTCCACATTCCTCTCCAGATTCAATTTCACAAGGGCTTTCACTTTCCTAAGCCCCTCCATGAATGCCTGGACAGCATCTCCATATCATTGTTGGGCCACTTGTCACTGCTTCCACCTCTTACGTTTTTCTTTTGGGTTTTGTCAGGGGTTCCTTGTTCATCTATACCAGTCTCTTGTTGCCTTTGCTTGATTTCTGGCTCATTAGGGTGGGACCATCTTAAAGGTGAAGGAGGTCATCCCTGAAAAGAACTGACCTTCTGGTGTCCTCTCCAGGACAATCTCCCATGGGACTCTTCCAGTCAGATAAATGGAAAAGCCAAAGTCTGTTCTCCTTCAGTCTGGATTGTGATGGTATTTTTTGCTCCCTCCACTGGTGATTGCCATCCTAGGCTGACATTTTCTGAATCTCTGCTAAACAGTTGTGAACTGAGATGTTTAGTATGTTTTACTTTCAGAAAAAAAAAATTCAGAAAAACTGTGTTAGATTTATTCTTGATCAGATTTCAAGGCTTTACTTCAAAGAAAAGCTTGTCAGATTTTTTAAAGATAGCTTGTTTTCCTTTGCCTTTATTCTCTAGTGATTTTTTGTGTGAAATTTCAGACCAAATTATTTAGCTTTTAGAAGGTGACAGAAGGTTGAAAACCTGTGTCCCAGAATAAGAAATGCTGGATAACCTTAAGTATAGGCACATCTAACCCCCCCAGAGAGTATTATACAGGCATCCCTTCTAGGGAGCCTTTTGAGAATAAACATAAATAAAAAATCTGAGCAATTTCATGAATTACATCTACACTTATAAAATTTACAAGGATTATTATTATTGTATTTTCTATGATATAGGCCAAATTAAAAAAAAAAAACCAGAGAAATGAAACTAAAACTAAATTGACTTCCTTAATCTGTAAATTCTTCTAAGAATGTGATCTGAGAATTTAGAAGAGAAATTACTGTTATGAGCAGCATGTGGTCTAGTTACTGCATGTATTTGCCTAACAGTTTCTGGAGAAAATTAAAGGATTATTATCCCTTGATTTTTAAAAGGCATCAACCTTGAAATGTCACTTTGCCACAAAATTATTTGTACACGAACACAATTTTTTGTATTAATGAGGCATCTCTCCTATTTCAGTGGTTTCAGAGAAAGCAGGTGACCACCTAACTAGAGCAAGGACATACAGTTACAGAGCATCATTTGGTAGCATCTCCTCATTATTCCTGTGTAACATCCACTAAACCTGAAGATCAAAAGAACTGTATGGTGAGAAATGATTGCCTGATCCAGATGAGTTAACTTTTCAGGGTTAATGGTTTTTTTTTAACCCTAGGCAAGGTTATCACAATCTGTTGATATTCCAAAAGAATTACAATTATTTGCGTGTAGCCATGTATTTATGTTTAAAAAAATTATGTATACATCTATAAACTTATCAATGTCTTCTTTTCCTATACTTCATTACCTACATACATTGGTAAATAAACAGTTTTGATTTGCAGCAAATGTTGCTTATGAAAATAAAACAAAAATCGTGCATGCACTATAAATTCTGTATGTCAGCATAGTTCTGCTTTGGGGAGGGTTTTAGTGAGGAATGTCAAGCCTGACCATCTGCTTGATGAGAGGGAAGGGCGCTATGCCCCTATCATGGAAAGACAGAACATACACTTGACCTTATGCAGGCTAGTTATCACAAGGTGACTTTAAGTGTCTGTGTGTTGCAGGATTAGGGGATTGGCTACTTGCTAGGCTGCTGGCCCTTCTGTTGCAACTTTCTGCCTTTCCCTTTGTGAGATTACTGCACACCTCACAGTTCTTGCCCTCCAAGGACACGCCCCAGCGCAGGGGGTTTTACTGGGAGTGGGAAGAGACATCGTGTCTGTTCCTCTCTGCGCAGTTCCAATCCCTTTTATCAATTCAGTCCGACTCTGCATAAAGAGTTAATGTCCACAGTAGCCCCCTGCACCATGTCCTGACACAGTAATCAATTGAAACCTTGTTCCTCTTGATCAAGTGTTACTTAAAACACAAAGCAATTTAATGTAAAGCTGCTCTCAAGCCATCTAACCTCTTAAGTCGACTACTCAGACCTTCAATCTTTTAGTTGTTTCAGCCTTTGTATAAGTGAACTTTTTGCCTCCCAACAGAACAAACAATCTCCTTGCAATAATTAAGGCTAAGCAACTGTTTGTAAAGAAACTGCACCCAGAGGGGATTCACCTCAGCTCCTTGGCCTCTAGAGTATGTAGATGTCTGTGGGACAGCTACTCATGCCAGCACTGAACCTCTCATGCTCTGGACGTCATGAGAAAACTGGTTTTCAAAAGTTTTTGAGATCAGGTATATAATATTGACAATATATGATTCGTTCATTTTTGTGTATTTTTGTATTAAATGTTTCTGTTTTAAAGAACAAGTGGTTTAGTGACTTTTGGGGGAAGATACAGTTTCAGGGCATTCTGATTAGGCATGTGTTTCAAACTTCTGAGGTTTTCTTCCATTTTCCACATTAGGCCAAGGGCTTAAATCCAGGTTTTACCTCCAGTTACTTGAAATAAATTGTTGAGGCTTTGCTCTGGTAGTGATCTGGCTGGCAGTGGAGCAGCTCCCTCGGAGGGTGCCCACAGCCCGTGTGCTTTCCTAGGGCAGAGACACATGTTCAAACCCATGTTTCAAAGTAAGCAGAACCCAAATTTGAACCCAGGCCTCTGATATCCTTTCTTGTGGGCAAACAATCAGAGAAAACAACAATTTCTACTCAGTAACTTGCTGTGAAGAACTGGACTAAGAGCCTCTCTGAAGCTTCCTGCTCATTTTGTTGGGCTTGCTGGTTTTTTTTTTTTTTTTTTTGTGTATAGGGGTGTTTTTAACTTTTTTGGATTTTAGTGTATAAGGCTGGTTCTTAACTTTGAGTGCCTGTTTCTCTCCACTCAGTGGACAGGAAGAGCTTGAGCATTTGGGTCAGACCCATAGGCTTCACTAAGAGGCCAGGAATGTTGGCCAAGCACACAGCTACATGGTGGGAGCCTGAGCTGGGGATGAGCTTAGGCTGTAGGCAGAGGATGAGGCAGAATACCAATGGCCAAGTGCCAGGGAGATTGTTTCCTTCCCGGAGCCAGGGCCTACAAGACAGGCGCCACAATACGCAATTTATGTCCCCTCCATCAATCCAGTTTGAAATTACCTCCAATTAGAGGATACACGAGCAGAACTACTTTACTGGGGCAATGTCTCTTCTGTAACTAGAAGACTTTCATCTCTGTGTACACAAGGTCTCCTTTATCCTTCTTTAACTTATAAGTGGGCTTATTGTAGGAAAGTTATACTAGTGGAATGCCTTAATTCAATCCAGGTTTGTTAAGTCTCTTTCCCACATTCATCCAGATCAGATAAATCGCATGCTGTATTTACTTTTTTGAGTAGTTGCCTAAAATGTCCAGGCACTGAGGCTGTTTCTCATAATGTGCTGACTTTTGGAATGAACTCTTTATTTACAGGCTTTGGCAAAATGGTTAGATTTATTATTTATTAACCAGAAAATCAACAACCATTTCTCTTAGAAAGGTGCAGAGCTGCATGAGGCATACTGTGCTATCAAATTTACAAGTTTTGTTCCGGATTTTTTCATAACTCGTATTATCTATGGTTTGATAGATGTAGAAATTACCATTTTTGGAGAAGGAAATCCTGTCCTTCCTTCTCTTTTGCTTTCAAACTTCTCTAACACTTCAGGAACTCTTTTTGCACCAGAATATTTGTAAAGTTTGCTTTGAGATCACAGTTAGATTTTTCTGTGCCCTGTGAAAAAGCATTTCTTTACTGTATTATTAATCTTCTTCCTGAAATAAATCCACTTTTCACCTCATAGTGGGTTTCTGTAAGCAAAGTTATGCTCATCATTATATTCCTCTTTCATCTGCCTGTATATAATATCAATTAGTATTTTTTTTTGTTTGAATCGATTTGCCAATATGGCTTTTGCAGGAATATGGCCTTGCTTGTGTAATAGCTAGCAGCTTGTCCAAAATCTCAGACTTCATCATCACAGGAGTGCAGCTGCAAGAATTGCACTTTGGAGGCATCAGAAGTATTTACAACAAATAGTAATACTTTCAAATAACGCTTCAATATTATTTCAGCACGTAAGGGCTTCGGAAACTCCTTCTACTTAGCCTGCAGTGGAAACGAAGTTAGCAAGATGTCCTGGATTGTAAAAATANTGATCAGAACTACTCCTATGGGACTCTTTCTGTCCTCCCTGCTGTCAACGTGCCTCAACGTTCTAGTTGTCTAGAACTGTTCAAATCAGATACCTCTTGAGGACATACGAACATGGGGTACAGGCAGAGCAATCCAAAGTTGCTCCAACAATTCAGGCTTGAGCGCTGAGCCTGAGAGCCTCTGCTCTGGGGCTGAAGTTACATGCACAACTTGAGCAGGCAGAAGCAGTCCTGCCTTTCACTTATCAATTGTTCCTGTGCTACCCCTCCCTTTTGCTTGTGGCTGGGGAACTGATCTGAGTTAGAGCCAACTTTTACTTGGGCTGGGTTAGTCTTAGCTTGTATTGGTTCCTGATCTGTTTCACTGTAGTGCTGAAGAGAATTCTTCTCGTGCCAACACAAGAACGGAAACAACATGGAGACAGGGATGATCCAGGTGCATGGAAAAAAGAGCTGGGATGACAGCAGCTAAAAGAGTTAATGAAGCTCCAGGCTTTTTCTCAACTGTGCTTTGTAGGAGTTCAGTTAATGAGGTCAATGAGTTGAATTTTCGCTCTCTTGCCACGCTCCTCATCTGTTTCTCTACAACAGGTGACTCACACAACTTCCCATTCCTCTGGCTTAGCTTGCCCATCACTCCTGCTTTCCAAGGTGGGACGTGTGGAGCACAGTTCAGTGGAAGCGTGTCCCAGCTGCCTGCATCCCAGGCAGGAGAGTGGAGTCTGGTGGCCAGAGAGAAAACTGCAGCCAGCGAGACCTCACCTGCACCGCAGGGCTCAGCAAGCAGCTCCTGCTCCACCTGCACAGCAGCTCCACACAGGTTTCCTCTTGGCTGAGCCACAGCTGGACAAGCTGCTCAACACTGCACTACCAGCAGCCTTGGTTCTCTGTAAGAAGAGGTCTTAACAGGGCTGATGCATTATCTTTTTGCTGTGGCCCTGGGCTGTGTTTGGTTTGCTTGAGTGCAGCTGCAAAATCACGTTTGCTCAGACCTGGCAGTAAAAGCTGATATAGTAGAGACCAGCTTGCATTGTCCCACTCTCCATAACTCTTCTACATAAAATGCACGTAGGGGTGATAAACATCTGCCCTCAAACTCGAGAGAAGAACCAGTTGCAGATGCAGATGGAAGAACCAGCTCCCGGAGCAGCTGTTGATCAGTCTCTTACTCTCAGCTTTGATACACACCTATCCCTGGCAAGGCTCTGTCTGCCTACTTTTCTTATTATTTGCTTAGGTTGGCTTTTCTGAGAACCTCCTCCCACCAAACCATGGCACTTCCTGACACCAGTTCATTGCACTTGACTTTGCTTTGATCTCACCAGTCTTTGGCTTTTTAAAATAAAAATAATCTTTTTATAACCAACTATCATTGCGCCCCATGGTTATCATTGCAGGAACAAGGATCATAAATATATTATAGTTGGCTATTGAGGTTGTGATTGATAATGGTGAGCTGGGAAAGACTCTGAGTAATATCACAGAGGTGGACAAATTTTGCTCCCTTTCTTTGGAGAACTCCATATGCGTAAGTGGAAGTGCAATGGTGTGGTTGTCAAAGTCTTATAAAAAGCTCCTAGAATGGACAGTTGTAAGACAAGGCACTAATGCAAATTGTTCTTTACTTCTAGAAGGAAACAGTGTCTCTGGAATGCATTCCTTCCCCACAAGGAAAACCTCTTGTCAGGTTTTCTGGTCCCTTTGTGTCCCCATGTTTCAGCACAATCTGGTCATGCATAAAGATTTTAGGATTCAGTTCTCAAAATGGTCAATCCTGTTATGTATCTTTAAAAAACCCAAAGAGATTCAAGTCCATGAGAATCTCATTAGCCAGACATCAATATTCTGAGACTAAAGAGAGTAGCTGCTGGAAGAAGTATTTAGTTGCAAAGCATATTATTATTTATAAATGTTTACAAATGGGAAATGCTTCTTTGATTCTAGCTCTTTTATTCTTTTAGTTTTTTTTTAAGTATCCTTTTCTTTTTAAATGAGAACAAAGATAATTTGTGTCTCAGATTGAAACTATAAATTTAGCAGAATAGAAAATAGAGGCTTATGCTCTGTTTTTAATAAACAATTTATCATTTCAATTTCAGAAAATTGTATGATGCAGGTTAAGTTAGCTGTGCTGGGGTACAAATGCATTCTTGTTTTGGTCCTTAATTCACTTTTATGTCTGACTCATCTGGGAAGATCTTGTCTTTCTGAGAAAGAGATGGCAGCAAATCAGTTGGGAAATTAACAGATTTCTTCAGATCTCACATTCTTCTGATTTTGCAGAATGCCATTTCTAAGCTTGTGAGACAGATGGGAAACCTTAGGAGCCTGGAAACTTTGGAGACTGTTGCACTGAGATTAGTGAGATCTTCATGAACTAGCCAACCACTTCATCAGTGTTGTATCAAATGTTATGGCTCTTTGCATTCCAGGAATCACCATGGGTAAATATGCAATCTCTCAGAGATACAAGAAATCTAATTTTTGAGGTAAAGGGCAACAAAAACAACAGGATAATTACATACTCCTGATTTACCCAGTCGGGCAACACTACTGAAACACACAAAAATTGAGGAACTTTATAAAATGTGCTGTCTTAATATTGCTTCCTTGATCTAAGGGCTGCCAGAAGCTGCTGCACAACGAGCCAGGCATTGTGTACAGGTGCTTTACAAGTTCACACACTGATGCTTGAAGATGCTGGTGTTAATTTAGCAGAGAGTTGTGGGAGCAGAGAAGGCTGCCAGGACATGTGGTGGTTGTGCAGTTCAGTCTCCTCCCTGGAGCTGAACTATTGCCTGACTAGATCAAGCCAGGTGTGACCTTGAAATGGAAGCATCATGAGAGACAGAAAGAGCAACCCCCTGATTATTAACTCCCCAATAACAAATTGTAGATTTTGTTTTTCTTTCACAGGCACTGGTCAGAACTTTACCCACACACACTTCCTCAGTTCACTTACAGCTGTCTGTTCCCTTCCAATTTACAAAGCTCTACTGACTGACCAAAACACCTCCATGCAGAATAACAACAAACAAAGGAAAATACACATATCCAAGTTCTCTCTGCTGTTCTCAGAATCCCTTTCCACCCACTGCCAGGTGAATATAATTTTAAATTATTGTGTACTTAAGGAAGCAAGGATTGCTACTGAGAAAGTACTTAGAAACTTAATAACTAAGTGCTAACTAAGCTTTTCTAGGAACAAGGTTTCCTTGGTGGTGCCTATCTAGGCTGACCGTGACTTAAACAAAATTGGCTGTGCTAGTACAAGTATGAGGTCAGTGAATAGTTCTGTGAATACTGATTTCACAGGAATGACAGCAGAGTATGTTAATAACGGGAATGCTGAGCAATACAGCTTGCTTCTGCCTGCTGTTGAGGCTCTTTGTCTAAAGCAGGGCTGTCTGTTTCAAGTGCATCTTCTTGTGCTCATTGAAATTATAACAAGTTAAAACTGTTACTGCACCTGCTCACTCCTAGGCGTCTGAAGACAACGTTAAAATGAAGTGACCCTTCATACAGAGTTAACTGGTTACATCAAACTGACATGCAAGCATTAATGATTTCCATTGGGATGTAAATGAGAGGAAGAGCAGAAGTAACCCCGCTGTTAAGAGACATGGAATGGGGTGCAGGCTAAGGAACAAAAATCAGTCTGTTTCTGAATGTTGATATTTCCTCATCTTTTGTTTTAACAGGACCCATTTATGTTCAGATGATGCATATCTTGAGATCTTTTGGCATCAAGTGTGCAATGTTAACTGTCTGGGCAGGGTACATTTAGAAAACAAGGGCTGGAGGATGTTGGGAAAGGAAGTGCTTTTTCTTCTTCCCCTTCCCCAGCTGGTTGGAGATGGGCCTGAAGAAGGTAGGATGAGAAGAGTGGGTGTGTCAATTCAATGTTCTGTACTCATAAACTGTTCTGTTGTGTAATTTTCCCCTGGGTTTTGTCTAACTTACAATTTTGCCGAGGAAGATCTTAATTTTTGTGTGCTACTGAATCATGTGATGTTGCATCTTAGGCCTGAATTAATAAAATGTGCCTTCTTCTGTATGAAAGAGAGAAATAAACTAAGAAACCTAGATGCAAAAATCTCAAGTGAGGTCATCTGTCCAGAGACTTATGTGTTACTAAGAAATTAAAAAGCATCAGGGAACTCGTCCGGACCTTGATTTTTTTTTTTTTTTTAAACGTTTAAGTTATTAGAATAGTTGCTGGCATAATTATGGTCCTGACTAAGCATTATCCCAAACCAGTTCTGGACATAGCTCAGGAATTGTTGCAGGCCCAGGACCATTCCTAGTAAACCACTTGAATGTGGCCATTCTTTTTTGGAGAATATTATTGATTCTTAATTTTGACTGATATCTCCTACTAGTTCATTCAATGAGTCATATTTTATTAGAATACTACACTTCAGTTCCTGGAAAGAAATTTAAATTATATTTTAATATCAAAAGAGATGGAACATGCCCCACTTTTTGGACAATTTATTCCTCTAAATCATTTGGGCTTACAGTCTGTTTAGAAGTACGTGGCTCCAATTTCCAGTCACTGATTGTCATTTTAATTTTATTTTCAGTACGTTTTTTATTCAGAAGATATGTATACACTGTAATCAAACATGATTCTTATAACATATTATGTTTTTCAGGTCTTTGTCCATAAGGCATTTTCTATAGCTCTGTAATAAATACTACACCTCCCTTCCATATCAATACCCACTTTCAACATCCTTTTAAATAATGATGGATAGTGAGGTTTTCATAGAATTTAAGAATGGTTTGGGTTGGAAGAGATTCTAAAGCTCATCTGGATTCAACACCCCTGCCATGGGCAGGGACACCTTCCACTAGCGCAGGTTGCTCAGAGCTCCATCCAACCTGGCCTTGAACACTTCCAGGGATGGGGCATCCACAGCTTCTCTGGGCAACCTGTGCCAGTGCCTCACCACCCTCACAGTAAAGAATTTCTGTTGTCTTGTATCTGCCCTAACCCTTGTAAAAACTCCCTTCCCTCTTGTTGCCCATTCGCTGCCATACAGTCTGCAGTGGTGCAGATTTCTAGAGCTCCTCATTCTCAACTCTCTCCCCTCCCTGCCATTTCTCTCTGCATTATTTTCCAAGCCATGCTGAACCTTGTGAAGCTGCACGTTTAGCTGCAAGTTGTTTGAAAAGGTCCAGATTATCCCAGAATGACTCAGACCACTCTGTATGACTGCCTGTCCCCTCAAGTAAGTGTGACCAGGCAAAACTTTGCTGTCCACAGATCTTACAGGAAGTGGGAATTACAGCCTTGAAACCATTTTTCTTTCTTCATTTATTAGTACCCACAAATACAATAAAAATGTCAGACTAACAAGGCCCTGAAAAAAGTATCTTTCTGCCACAGCAATTAAATGACTTTTCTTTCCATTTAAAAAAATCTATTTCATTTTGATTCGATGGTGGGTTGCTATATCTTCATCCCTTTTCCATTTATTTGAATACTGTGTATTTTTTTGTTAAAATGTTTTTTTTCTTTAAAAAACATTATTAATAAAATCTTAGAATCATTAATTTATAAAAGACCTCCAGGATCATCAAGTCCTACCTTCATTCAGCATATATTTTAAGAGCTACTACAAATCAGATGCTTAGTGATGGCATTCAAGCTTCAGCATCTTATTTTTCGGTGCAGATTTCTGTGGGTATGGATGGTTTCTTAAGATTAAAAAAGCCTTAGTAAGGGAAAGTCCTGAGCCAGTTTCACTGTGAGCTATAAGGGGCAAATGTCAAAATGGAGCTATCTGGCAATGAAAATAGTATTTGGAAATGCAGACAGTATTGTGGAGAAATTTTCAGCTTTTATGAAGTATTCATCTAATTCTTAAAAACAATGTATTAGAAAGCAAACCCCCCATGTTTTAATCTAAGAAACGGTTGATGATTGTGACTGGTTGTAAATCTAGAGTAAAGTAGAGGTTAAAATTTTTTTCCTCATGTCTTCTGATGTACCAAACACAGAGCAGAGCCCTCCATGAAGTTCAAGGTTCTCAAGTTTCCCTAGGCTAAATATATATACATCGTTTATAGAGTCAAACTAAACAATTAGCACCACTTTTAAAAAATGGCTAATGTGTTTCTATGTGTTATTAGCCCAGCTGGTCAATAATTTGCTGAGAAGCCTGCTAACCATCCAGAAGTTCCTACTGGTATGCCCCTGATTATGGATAATATACAACATTCAGCACTATTTACAAGAGACTTTACACTTTAGCTGTTAAATAGGCCCTTGAAATGTTTGCTTGGAGTAATAAGTACTTTCCAGACTATAGTTTCTAGCTTTTCCTGCTCACAGTCTTGAATTCCAATGGGAACTTCAAATACTAGAAGGTGTTCTGTTTTACTTCTCAGCCCTGAGTAACTGGGGCTATCTCCTAAGTTACAGAAATTTGCACTGGATAAGCTGCAAGCAAAACAATCTTCAAGTACAGTCACATACTTAGGAAATAATTGCTGGTCTTTCCTTATAGCTATGAAGCAGTAGCTGGGTTTTTCTTGTGCTCAGGCTTCTCAGCCTGAGGAACCCCAAAGATGGTGCCAGAAACTAGAAAGTTCCTCATTGATGCATGGGACAGCCTCAGACACGTGTTGCAGAGGTACAGGATGGTTTGTTTATCTACAGGGAATATCCCTGCCAGTAAAACTACTGCAATTTGCAGATGTTACAACAGAGAGTTAGCACCTACTGAAAGAACCACACTTTTCAGAACAGTGTGGTTTTTGGATCCATAGCTTGTTTCAGAATTTTTAGCAAGCTGTAATATCTTGACATCACAAAAACATTTTAATAACTTAGTGGTTTTAATTTTGTTTTCTTTCTGTTACGACCCTTAGGAATATTAGAATTACCTGTGTGTTTTGCACTCTTTGCCACATCCAAAAGTGAAGTTGAATGCTACATCTGCAGGGATCTTGAAACAACAAAATTTGGACTTTGTAATTTTTTTTTTTTTTAATTTCATGGTACTATCATGTGTGAGAAACCAAAGAAACAGTTTGAGCAAGCAGTCAGCACTTAATTACCTGCACACCAACCTGAGCTTAATTAGGCAGAGGCAAATTAGAATGGGAGTTGCAACATAAGGTCATAATTTACCATACTGTAAATACTAGCACAGGCTAGTTTTAACCTCCCAGAAGTCTAATGTTAAACTCTGGGATGCTTTTACCAACCTGCCCTGCCACTCCTATGACCAGAAAAATCTTGCAGGAGGAAGACTTGCAAAGAGGACAAACAACTTTGCTTTTTTTCCCTCTCCTAGAGTCAACACTGCAGTGTAGGGACACATGAAAAAGTTGGCAAACCCAATGGAAAAAGGAATCAGGGGCTGCTCAGAGTTAATATACCTTCAGCAGTGTTAATTCCCTGTTACACTTGACTGTTTTCTTCTGGACATTTCAGGAGTCAGAGTGCCTTGTGGGGAGAGTCAGGCCATGACAGCAGAGTGACTGAGGAAGCTCCTCCAAGGTGGCTGAGGAGAGGGCTTTGCCTGCGGACATGGGAGTTCAGGATGGAAGTCCTGAGTATTGCTGTGTTTCAGATACTGTCCCACTGCCTCTTCCTTCCCCTGGCCCCACAGCATGGTTGTGGAGAAGATGCTTCCCACTGGCAGGCACAGTGGAACAGCAGAGCTGAAACCATTCTTTGTCCTCTTCAAGAAAAACAAATGCCTGCATCCCTCTGTTCACATGGCAGATGTAAATCCTCTAGGTTTTGAATTTAACAATCCTCTAGGGTTTGAATTTAGACCAAAATCATTACATTGCTTGGTTTCAAGAGGTCAGGAAGCTCTCTCTGAAAATCCAAGCCCAGGCCCCTAAAATCAGTAGTGACATTTGAAAAACCCACATAGCTGGAATATGTTGCCCATAGTGGCACTCAGCAGCAATCTCTTAAGACATTATCTGCAGCCTAGCTGGAGAACATAAATTCAGGTTAGATCAGAAGCCTAAATGCTTCCTTATAGGGATAACTCAGGCAAGCTGCAGGCATCAATGGAAACTACAGGAGTACAATAACTATGTAATGGTGATCCCCATCATTGTCAGCCTTGCCTATGCATGGGATGGGAAAGGAGACCTTTCATTAACTGTACAGGAGGCTGGCACTACAGCAGATCCATATCATACCCTGTCACATAGAATGCAATTTGTCAGTTCCTGTGTAGTGAATCACATTGATATCTGTTTAAGAACATGTTTGCAAGCAGTCAGCTGGCAAGTGCATTGTACACTGGCCCATCTGTTACCACAGTAATTGGGTCATCCACTTCAGAAGAAGCTGTTTTGCCTGTGTAGTGACAGGAGCAATGACCTCCTATAAAGAAAGCCTGCACTGGACCAAGGATTCTAACAATGGGAGAGAGGAAAGAAAGTGCTCCTATGGAACCAGCTGGAAACGGCAGAGCCCCGTGAGGCACGTGTTCAGCTGAGGCTCTGGAGCAGGTCTAATTGCTCCTCAGAAATGATGCTGAAGGAAAGCACAGTAAAAGGTTCTGAGAGTTATCATTACCAAGGGGACTGAACCCTGCCAAAGAGAAGGTTGCCAGGACTAGCTCTCTTCTTCTCCAGCACCACAGACCACCACCTTCAACACCCTTCTGTTAACATCTGATGCTGTCCATATGAAAAAATGGTGCTGGAAAGGAACCGGAAGGTATTTTTAATTTGTAGGTTGGCATCCTTGTTTTGGAATTTCTTCTTTAATAAGAGTTAATAACAGAGCTGGTTTCTGATTTAAAGATAATCAGGGATGTGGTTACAAATATTACAAAGTTATAACTTCTATTTTACCTGTTCATGACAGGAGAATCAGTCCTTTCTCTACAGTAAGGATTCACTTTTCAGCTCTCTGTCTGTATCTCAGGGCAATCATCCATTAAAACAACTTCAATAGGACTATAACTCTTTTCTATCCCTAGCAATTTCCAAAGCTAGAGAATCTGCCTGTCTAAAGTTAGGCTCTGGTCTGAACAAGAAATACTTGTTACAAAAAGCTGATTTTACCACATCAGATGGATTTCCCCCCCCCCAATCTTTAACCCCTAAACCTTTCAATTTTCTGAGACAAGATTCATTACCATGTGTGCAGAAGGAGTTTCTGAGAGTTCAGCTGTCCATGATGCCTTGGCCACTTCCACACTACAAAGTCACGTAAAAGCTTTTTGTAGTGAAACTCAAGAATTTCTCACTAAGGCAGTCATGGAGAAAGCATGCAAATAAAACTGAAAAATTAACCAAAACTTCTCCTCAAATGTAAGGGAAGCAACTTATAGCTATAATTTTTGGTGCTTAGTATCTACATATAGTACATGTTGTCCAAATTAAGTCCAATGCTGATTTAGAGTAAAGAAAGCTACAGAAGGAAGACAGAAGGAAAGATGAATCATTCTAAGATGAAGCTTGTTCGGACTTCATGACCATCAGGGTCATTTCTGGCCTTATAGCCAGAAAATCTCTACCAGCAATGTGTGAGGAGTGAAGCTTTCAGCTACATTAGCCATTTCCATTGCTTATTTCACACATTTTAAATCCCCCCCTGTCACAATAGAGCATGACACAAATCACAGAAACACAGCAAACTTCAGCCTGGGAAAAGCTGAAGAAGAAGAAACTTTATTTTGATTCACACATTATATAGAGTTTTGAGAATGGCTGTGGATTGGAGAAAGAGGTCACCACCTCTCCAACCACACTGGTCAATGAAAAGGTCCATCAAACCTTTCTCCTCCCAGGAGAAAGGAATGAAAAACAAAAAGACAGTTAGAAAAACATCTGCGTGTTTACAGAAAAACCTCGTGAGAAACTTTATCACACAAATTAAAGCATCAGAAGGCTGAAACTCAGGGTGACACCCCCCAAATATTTAAGAGAGTCATCACTTGAACAAGGCAACAATTACTGAAAATCAGTAATGTTTGACTTAACCTAGAAGAGTGCACCACTGCCGATCGACCCATTTCTTAGATGAGCTGTAAAATACACAGTGAAAAACATTCAGCAAAGACAAGGCCATCACATTTCTGCCAGCTTAGGTAAAAGGCTTGCTAGTGGTAAGGGAGTGACTTCTGAAAGAGGAGCTAAATAGTAGGACTGAGGCAGAGAAGAAAATATTCAAACACCTTTCCAATAGATGCAATCTAGTTATACATATAACATCAAGCCCCTCATTTGAAGGATCTTTGTGTACTCTGCTGTTGCATCATTCTGATGGCACTTGGAGGCCCAGTTTTCTGTGCAGCATCTTAGCTTTGTGGGAAATGCATGCTGTGCTATGAGATTGGTCTAGCTGGACCACTAAAGCTAAAGTGTTATTTGGATGCCCAGCTTTATAGCAGGACAGGTGATTTGTTTTTGTTTTATTGCACTGCTAAGAAACCTGGAATTTGTTTACATAATACTGTAGGCATGGTGCTCTCTCTGAGCAACTGCTAAAGCAGACAGTCGCCAACTTAATCTAAATTGTTCTCCTTAACTATGCCTCCTTTTTCAAATAGAAGTAGCCTCACACTTATGAGACAGCCAGAAGGTGTGCCAACATCCATGATTACTTTGTAAGATATCTGCTGACAGATGTGATTGACACGAGACTTTGAATGTGAACATCTCAGTTTCTCTTTCTTAAAAGTATCCACAATTTTTCTTTAATTATCCTGGCTTGAGGCAGTGACAAAGACTGATCCATCCAGGAGGGTCTGGTAAGTGGCTGCCTTTAAAACAAACATCATCAATGTTTTACAGATCAATCAGCAGGAGTCCTGCCTTTGCCAGTGATGAAAATACACCTAAAGATCTCATTGTTAACTGGGTCATGTTCTTTCTGGTAGGAGTTTACTGGGTGTTGAATCCAGACCTTTTCCCCACACATATAAATATTACATGCATAATGATAATCCCAGTGGTAATATGTTTATTATGTTATTATCACTATGCCAAGGAGCTGCATTCATGGAGGAAGACCCTGTTTTGCTGGATGTTACACAAGCTCAGAAAAAAGCAAGCAGCTCTGGCTGAAGGGGCTAATGATCTAAGTAGGAGGCAGGACTCAAAGCTGGATATAGACCAGCTGGCATAGAAGGCCAAGGAAACAATAAGACAGCACTAATCAGTGAGTATGCTGTGATCTCAGCATAACAAGTCTCTGTTGACAAGCTTTCAGTAGAAAAGCATTTCCCCCTCCCTCTTGAAACAGTAAGAAAAATAAAAGTTTTAAGAGGTAATTAAAAAGAGGATAGTATTTTAATCTTGCATGGTTATTGGGGTCAACTCCTAATTGTAAAACAGCAAGTTTAGAGGAAAGCCCAAGAGTGCTCATTTGAAAATCTAACATAAGAACTAACACTTGTCTTAGAGTGGATGAATAGACAATGGGAACCTAGAAAAGAAAGAATGGCAGGAGAATGAGTGGAACAGAATATGCAAAAAAAAAAGAGTGACATGTTCTAAGAAGTGGATTTGGAAAACACACTTTGCAGTAGCTTTCTGGTAGGATGATGTCTGACTTGTGAATGTGGAGGAAAAAAGTTTCAGTAATCACAAGAAGAGACAGTGAGAGGGTGCATGAGATTGTAGCTGAGCAAATGTTAACCAGATTTCTACAGGTATTCACTCAAGTACAGTAATGAACTACCAATTTAAAGAAGAAAAAGGCAAAAAAATTAGAAAATCTTTACAACCGAGAATTTCTTGTAATCACATAATTATATCGGTAACATACTATATTGGTAACCTTAAATAACATTAATCAACTTCAAACCATGCTTATCCCTAATTTCTTTTTTTCCTTTCCTTTTTTGTTATTTGGAAAAGTTGTGACTCTCCACAACTAGAACAATAATGCACACAATTAAACCTCTTTAGCCATGTACTGAGGGACAAAGTGCTCTGTTAGCACTAGTATTACTAGATATCTTATTCAGGCTGTACATGTTGCTGAGCACTGTGATCTGATAGCATTAGTGGACAAAAAGTTTGTAGATCTTGGCTCTCTTAATCTATGCACCAGTACTGAATGATTCCTGCAATGCAATTGAATCTTTTCCATAAGACTTTTAACTACAGTTGAAAGGGCTTCTTTGATTATACCAGTTTCTTTTCTCTTTCTATAAAATTGTAGTATTACACCCACAGCTTTAAAAACTTCAAAATATCTTTCTGCTAACCCTAAGTCCTGACTGGTTTCAATAGCTTTTTTTGCCCACCTATTATAATTACTGCAAAAAGAATTTCTGGGAAAAAAAAAAGCGGGGGGGGAATTTAAACTATTTATCTAACTTTCTGGAAAAGTTAAATTTATTTTTCTCTGTGCTGTACAGTTTCTCCTCTAGATGGTAGCAGAGAACAAAATCTAAGGGACCTGCTCGGTGAAGCCTGGGATGACATCAAATAAAAACCTGCTGCCAGTGAATTATGATTTAAAGAAGCTGGAAAGTCACTCTATAGTAAATTATCTTTATGTTCAGTTTTCATTTGACATAGGTAAGAAGAGGTATCCGGATACACTGGTGGTTCCTAGTCAAACTGGAGTTTTGAAGGAATTTTATCAAAAACCTTAATGCACTATGATTTGCCTTTACACTTACACAACTGTTATGCAAACCCGTCCTTAAAAATACAAACATCATTATATTAGTAGTCCTAGACATCTTCTGTTTTCTTTATAAAACCTTCCCTTGATTTCCTTAAATGTAGTTGAACTGAAATCTCCTGCCATGTCCAGTAGTTACTGTATCCTGAAGTATGTGCATGAGCAAAGGTTCATGCAAACTTGTTTTCATATTAGCTATGAGGAATTAATATTAAACTTCAATATTTACAGTTTCTCATTTTGTACATCAAAAAATACCCTTCCAGGTTTTTAGTTTCAAGCTGTATTACACAGGTTTCTACATTTCAAAATATTCTGGAATGAAGAGTAGTAGAGCTCACAAAAAGATCCCATGTAAACCACCTTCTTTTCAATTCAGTAGTAAATGAAAAAAAGAGAATTCTTCTATAGGTACATGTGCCTGCCTTATGACCACTGGTTTTATTAAAGTCAAGACATCCCTCTGAGCAGCAGGAAAAGAAACTAGGCTGAAAAATTATCTCAAGCCTGGACACAGAAGGCCTCATCCTTGGTAGGATGAATCACAAACTAAAAAGTGTGTGCAATCCTCTGTTCATTGTCTTCTGTTGTCTTTAATTTCGCATCAACAGATTCAGATTCTAATTCACTATTATTTGCAAATATTAAAAATCATTATCCTATGATCTCTGAAGACTCCTTCAGCAGTTAACATTCATTTTTGATAAGGGTGAGTGCTCCTTTGCAGGAGGAGGGATCAGCAGCAGCAGCAGCAGCAGGAAGGGGCTGTGCTGGCCCTTTGCTCTGTGGTGGAGCCCAGTGGCTGCTGCCCAGGGCCCAGGCCAGCTGTGCTGCAGCTGCAGCAGGGCACTCTTCAGACAGCCCCTGGCATCCCTCTGTGAGGAGGATGGCATGCTGCCCTGGCCCATCCAGCTCCTGGGCATCCTGAAAGCAAGTGAGACCTGTGAGAGAGGGGATCTTCCACAGAGCTGCCGGCAGAATAGCCCTTCATGAGCTGATGGAGATCCTGGATGCTGGCCAAGACAAGCTGTGCTGCTGCTGGCTCACCTCAAGGTGAGCCCTTCTGACCTGACACTGGAAGAGCTCCTTTCAGGCCTGGAGTCTCCAGAGGTTCACTGGGAGCCCTTGAAGCACTTCCTGCAGAGCATTCCTGGCAGAGCTTCTCATGGCAGAGCTCTCCAAGGAGTGCATGGCAGCCATGCAGAGGAGCAGCAAGCAGGCACAGCTGGAGGAACTGAAAGCATAAGCCTGGATTGCAGCCTGCCAGATGAGCAGGCACTGGGAGGGGACCTCCTTCAGATGTTGCTGTTTCTGGTAGCTCACCTTTGCTGAGGTGGACTTGGGGGAAAATGCATGGACAGCAAGCCTTCCGTCGTGTGGGCTTGGCTGGAATCAAGTGCTGGGAAGCAATGCTGGGCTTCCTTCCCTCCTCAAGCACAGGAACCCTGATGGCTGGCTGAGAGCACAGCTGCTGGCTGCCTCCTGTCCCAGGCCAGCTCTGGGACTGCCTTGGTGAACCCTGTGTTGCTGTTCCCCCAGCGTGCCTGAGAAGCCACCGGCACCCAACCTCTTCCTGAGGCAGCTGCTGGCCTTCTGGCAGCACACTGCCCACAACACCTGCAAAATCCCTCCTGAAAGACAGCTTTTCAAAGCAGAGTCTTCCACCCCAGAAGGTGGTATGGCAGCAAAGGGCTCTCTGCAGAGCTCTCTCTGTTTTACTTTCTCTCTGTCTTATAATCTGTGCCTGTTGCCTCCAGTGCTCTCAGTGGGCACTCTGGAGAAGAGCCTGGCTCCCTCGTCTTAATTTCCTCCTGGCACATTTAGAAAGAAACACATATTTTAGTTTTTAGTTTGTGTTTCTAGAGCGATACATATTGATGGCACATACACCCTGTCCCACAGTGACAGAGGAAAGGCTTTCCCTGGGGAAGAGCTGGCAGTGAGATGCTGAGAGGGAGGAAATCCTTACCATGATTTTGGTGGTAGGTGGAAAGCTCTGAATCAGAGAGGAATTCTCCATCTTCCAGAGCATAGCACAACACACGTGGCTATGCCACAAGTGCTTTAAAGACCTGACCTGTGCTTTTTTACACACCTGGAAGCCTGGAATGTAGCAGCACCACTTTCCTGGAAACCACCAGTGTTGAGGCTGTAACTTGGGAGTTCCGGAGAGGAATTTAGCCTCAGAGAAACTTTTTCATAACTTATTTTGGGGTATGGAGAAAGTAAATGGTTTGAAAAATTCTTCTATTGAGGGCACTTGGATTAGGAACTTTTCTTCACGTGCTGCACATCAGTGCTGGTGCAAAAGCTGGGATCCAGTTTGTAAAAGTGAATGTCCAGTCAAACTAATCTTAAAGAGTTTTGTAAGGCAGTGGTTTATACATTGAAATTCATTGACACTAATCAGGGAGTTCACGGTATAAATAGTATACATAAAACCTGTGACTGAAAATCTGTTAACCATAATCATGAAACTATATGTTCTTGATATACAGAACTGTGAATTGTTTTACAGAGAATTAGTTTCCTTCTAGTTTGTTCCAAAGAAGAGATTTTTGAACCCTTTTTAGAATTAAAGAGTGGAAGCTCTCAACTAATAAAACATTAATTTTTAATTAAATTTTGTTCCCACTGAGGACAAGGGAAAAGCAAGGATTCATTTATAAAATTGCAAATGTTAGTGCTAGGTATCATCACAGGTGTAGGTGACAGCAAGAAAAATATGAACATTTAAAGGCATTCCTGGTAACCACAGAGGTTGTTGGAAGTCTGCCTACTGCTTCAAAAACCCCTTTGTTTAAGTCAGATGTTCCCTGCACTGTAGTTAATACTAAAGACCTTTCAATGTTTTGGTATCACGTGTGGCAGCATAGACTTGTACTTTCTTTCTTGAATTTTCCAAATCCTGTCCACTTCCTTATGACCTGCATAGCTCCCAGTTGATTTTAGGCCACTATTTCCATTTTACTTCAAGGCTTCAAAACTTTTGAGCTTGGTTCAGCAAAGCACCAGTGTTCACATAGCATAAGAAGACAGAGCACCCTTTTCATGAGGTTATTACTAGATTTAGGTATATTTTCTTGTGTAATTACAGCAAATTTCAGCTACAACCAATAATATTTTCCCATCACTAACATTATAAGAAGATTAAACTATTAATATGCACATGAGTTATGTGTGCAGTGTGTATGAGCACACAGCAAATGTCTTCAGTTTCAGCCCTCACACACATCTCCAAGTTGATGGATACCAATGTGCACACACAGAATAATCCACAGAGAGCAAAGGGCTCCACCGTCTATTGCTGTGTCCACAGCACTTCTTTTGATTAAAACTTAGATTGAAGAAAACATCCTTGAGTGCATCCCATTCAATCATTCTGATTGCAACTACTTAACAAACACACCCTTCCTGGAGAGACTTCATTTGGTATTTACATTTATTCTCTAGCAGTTATTTTAATGTTCATTTGGGGTAATCAATTGAAATACCCAAACAGCAATCCTCTCCTTATATTTTCAAAAAATCAGAGTCCTCATAATGTTATATTCTGCACACAGGTTTACTTCACTGTACTTTAGACAAAACTGAGCAGGGATTATATTTTCCTTGTTTTCACCCATTTTTTTTCCACAAACTAACTTTATTTTGGCTCTGACATGTCAAGGCACCAAAGCATTAGTTAAAATTCAATGAAAACTGCAGTCCTATGAGATTTAAGCCTATGCTTTAATGCTTTGCTGAAATTAGGAATCTCTGCAGGGAGACACGTAGAAGTTTGGTCATTTTCCCAGGAATTGCCAGTGAACAGATAAAGCTCACATCATTTGCTGAGTATTGCCTGAAGAGTACACACATACCAATAACCCAGGCCTAACCTCAATTGTGACATTAAAAACTCCCTGAGCAAGTTTAACTGTGCCATTTGTCTTACATTTTTAACTATGTGTCAGCTAAATTGTCAACATATTTTCCTTCACAGTTGCAATAGGAAAACCAGCAAATCTTTTTGGGATTTTTCTAAGTTATGGGAAAATCCTATCAGCTGCAAAATTGCCAGGTTAGTAACCCAAAAATAGATTTACTATCAAATAGGCCTTGATACGAAAGAGAATACAGGAATGTCTCTATGCTAGTTCTCTTTAATAGCAAATTACTTAAAAATCAAAACCAAAACAAGAAAATAAGTCTTAAAAAGCTCACAGCTGCATAGAAGTCTAATAACATTAGATAAGCTTAACAAAATAATGTATTTATCAAGTAAAACTGAGTTAAACCATCAAACACAGCAAATTCAGACAGAAAAAATATTAGCAGGACCACCTGTATGTTTCTTGCCTGATTTATAATTTTAATTCAGAATTATTTGTTACTCATTAGCAGTTGATTTCCCTAAAAAAAAGGAACCTGATAAAAAATTCATGTTGTCAGTGTTGTAAGGTGAATGATAAAATGCTTATATCTCTATTTCCAAACAGTCTGATTTACTTTTCTGAAGAAATATATCCTGTCTTTCTTACAAGAAGCAGAGGGGGAAACATTTTTAAAAAGTTACACTCACAGGGATTTTATATTCCCATTAAAGGAAATTATAATATTGGACTGTACTAGAATTTAGTGTAAGCTTTTAAATTACTCTTATTGATGTCTATGAATCTTTTAAGCATGGAAGACATACAGAAAACTATGATATAATGGGGAAACTATAGTCATTGTACAGAAGTTATACATCACAAATCTACTAATGTTCTCTAAACTCTAAGAGTGATCCTGTCAAGAAAGTATATTTGTATTTCCAGATACAAGAAGGGGTAACGTTTCCCACCCAAAGACATGAAATAATCACAGAATCACAGGAAATATTTCCCTCTGGTTTGCTAGCTGTTTAAAAGAAAATAAATAAAGGATGAGAATAAATGTTGAATTAACAGTTAATACAAAGAAATCTGTCCTGTTGAACACCTTAAGTTTTTGGAAAGGGAGATAAGAAGACCATGTTAGCAAGGATATGAAGTAATTCAACATATTCAGAGCTTGTTATTGAGCTACAATGGATTTAACAATGCTGTATGTGATGCAATATAAAGACTGTTAACATTTAATACTGGTAAATGTAAGCAGGAAAAAGCAAATCTTGATTATACATACACATTAGGCTGTAAATTACCTACTACCTCTGAGAAAATAGACTTTGAAGTCACTGGGGATGATACTAGAGATTCTTGGTAAAGGAATAAAGAACATCATATTTCATTGCCACAAAACTTCAGTCTCTTCCTTTCAAAGAAAACAGAAAAGGGTGAAAAGGAAGGACAAAGATACCAATAACTTCCATGTAATGAGAGATTAACTAGAATCCTCAGTGAGGACAAGAGGCAACTCGGGGTATATGAAGTTATGAAAAGCAGAGGGGAGGTGATTAAGCAATGATTACTTGTTTATATCTCAGAGCACAAGAACAAGACAGCCCTCAATGAAATTACAAGGCAGCTGCTTTAAAACAAACAAAGGGAAGTACTTTTTCATGCAGCACATAATCAAACAGCAGAACCTATGGGATACTGTGGAGGTCAAAAAGATAAGCTAATTCAAAATATATTAGAAATGTAAGATAGGCGTATGAGTGGCTATTAAATGTGATATTCCGGATGAAATTTCCATCTTGGAAATCCTGATGCCTACAGTACAAGGTAAAAGGATCTGTTCCTTTGTATCTGTAGCCAGCTTTGCTCTAGTCCCTTCACTGGGCTTCTTGTGCTAACCCACTTCAGAGTTGCCATCTCCTTCCTTCTTGTGCTCTTGTGTCTGACTTTCTCCATCTGTCTTTCCCTCCTTCCAGCTGTTTTCTGGATCAGCTGTTTTCAACACGCACAAAGCCCAGATGGCTGAGCACTGAATAGAGAGAGACACGCAGTTCCTGTGCCCAAAGCTGTGTGATATCCCATCCTCCTCTTGTAGTGGCAGAAATAGGTGGAGTCCAGTCACACAGAGGAAATATGAAGGGGAGAAGAATGCTTATGGTCTTCAGAAATATTATGTGCTGACCCCCTGAGTATCCCCATGGAGTATGTGTGGCTTTCCCCCCAGAACTCTGGCAGCTGATGACTCTTGGGCAGTTTCACAAACACAGTGAAAGGCATTTCCTTGATTAAAAAAAAATTACCATGCTACACTTGAAGTCACCCTCCCAGAGGTACTAGATTTCCACAGTGAAAAAAGCTTTGATATTATCTGTACCATGTGTGTCATAAATCACTTTTATTCTGTTCCCAAAAGCAGATCAATGTTTTTAGCCAAAGCTCAACAAGCAGCCTGCTTGTGGCAGACACGGCCCATGGAAAGTTCCATCCAGATAGTTTCAGACTGGCAAATTTTAAACTGGAAAGAGCAAATTATAATGGAAAATGTTAAGAACTCTCATGCATGGCTATCCAGTTCTTCCAGACCTCTGACTTTCTCCACTTAAAGCACGTGTGTGCACGTATGTATGTGTATATTTTCACACACATTCAAGCTGGCACCACTAAAATGATACGAAGAGAATGTTGTTCCTATAAATCTCCTTCCCCACTGGACAGTCTTTGCCTGGGTTTTCCAGCACAGCACTCCCTTGCACAGCATAAGCAGGGCATTTGAACATGGCCCAATACCATTTTAAGCCACTATTACAGTTTCAGCTACCACAGTTGGCAATTACTCGAAGAAAAGAAAACCACCGGCCTATTGAAGAGTGTGTAACCAAGCCCGCAAGGACCCTTTGGGATATTCCAGCTTCCGAGCATGCCAGCAGCTGTGAGCTGAACAGAAAGCTTGTAGCGCTGACCGAGCTCTCCTTGCAACACAATACCACATTGTCCGGGGCAAGCGTAAGAACACTCCTCCTGCAGATAAGATGAGCTTGGCAGAAGTACCTTTTTAATGGCCATATTTCACTTGCAAGATAAACATATCGCTTAAAGCTTACTACTATTTTTTTTTCCTGTGTGAAGGGTCTGTGTATAAATAAATAAGTAAGTAAATAAACACTTCTTCCTGGGACTGTTTTGGCTGTGACACTCCAGCTCTGCCCTGCTTGGGGCAGCTGTGAGCTCTGCGGGTGCCGGACAAGCGGAGCCTGGGGCCGGGAGGCTCCGTGCGCGCCCGGCCGAGCCGCGCCACCGCTCCAGGGCACCGCGCCCGCGGGCGGCGGCGGGCGGCACATGCGGCCCCGGGCATGGCGAGGGCTCCCCGCTCCCCGTTCCCCGCC
>VWZP01001128.1:1605990-1688996 GCA_013396995.1 Dicaeum eximium
GTGCGGCGGCGGGAGGGGGGATGCGGCATGGCCGAGGCGCCCGGAGCCCCGCACCGCACCACCGGCTCCACGCTGCTGCACCCGCTGAGCGCGCTGCTGGGCATCCCGCTGGACCAGGTGAGGCTGCGAGCCGCGCCGGGAGCGGCGGGGCCCCCGCCNCGCAGCGCGGAGCCCGGACCCGCAGGGACGGCGCGGCCGTGGCTGTCACGCCGTGCCTGCCCCAGGGCCTCGGCAGCGGCGCGGAGAGCCCGCGGTAGGAGCGGGGTTGGGCGGGGGNGGGTTTGGGCGGGGGTCGGGCTGCTGTCACCGGGGAAGCGTTTCGTTTTTGCCGGCAATGCCCGGCGCTTTTCCTGCTCTCGCAAGAAGTCGCGGCTGGATGCTGCTGGATGCTGTCAGTCACGGTGCTGGGCTGACTGGGGCAGAGTTTGGGATGCTTCAGGAGCTCGGGTGTTGGTCCACCTCCGGGAACGGCGTGGAGAGATGCGGGGTGTCCCGTGCCGGGGGAATCCTTACGTTCAGGCACTGCTTGAAGTCAAAGGGAAGCTCAGAAGTCACTTCCAGCCTAGTCCAAGTGCCTGATGGAATTGCGAAGTGCATATATGGAGATAGGCAGGACCCACAGACACACAAACAAGTGGTCCTCTGGGAGGGCAAGTTTGTGTTAAATCACTAGCAGCATCATAGATTTTTGGCTGTGGTGGTGTTTTCTGATTGTTTATAGTCTCCTAGTTAACTTTATCCATAACAGGCAGAAAAATGTTTCTCTCCCCTACCCCGTGCCTTTTATTGTCTCTCAAGCTGCATGCACCTGCTGCCTTCCTGCATTCTTTCAGCGACAAGGAAGTTAAGTCTGGAACTTTGTGCTGACCACAAAAAAGACTCCACCAAGCCACTAGGAAGTTGACCTGTGCTCTAAGAAACCAGGGCAGCAGAGGTGTGCTTGGTAAAAAAAATCAACAGAAGATTGAGATTTATTTGCTTTCTTCTGTTTGCGGAGTGAGTGGTGCTATGTGTCATTTTTTACTACTGTTTGTTTTTTAGATCTGAGTAAGGAATATGTCATTTTGTAGATTAAACTCCTTCATCTAACCATGCCAGTTTTCCTCTTTTTTGACAGAAAACAGGTTTTGATGCAAGAAGAGAGATATGTTGCTCAACACTAAAACAGTCAAACAATAAAGGCCTATAATTATCTGGGAGTTATTAGTTTAGGAGAAGGCACATGAATAGTGATAGCTTCGTTTTTGAGGTATTCCATGTCATGATTGATGAACACAGGAGCACCAAAGAAACCAGGAATAGCAAACATTTACTGTTCCAGCTTGTTTGTGGTGCCACAGTGTACGTACAGTGTTAGGCTGACTCAGTTCCCAAACAATGAAGTCTTGACAGACTGCAGTTTTTCTTTCTGAGCTTTCAAAATCTTGCCCTTCCATTCATCTGAGGTGATACAAAGATGGTGTTGTCTGTGGAGAAGATTCCTCTCGTGCTCTTCTGGGCCTGAGGATGCTTCATTACATCCGTTTATGTGCTGTGTTTGTCCCTGGGCTCTGGTCTCATGGGTGCTGGTGGTGGGCACTTCTGTGTGTGGTGATTTGTGTCTCGAGCCCGCAGCAGTGAGCAGGGGCCAGGTGCTCTGGGGTCAGCAGTGTGGCTGGGCCATGTGAGTGTGTGTGCAGGTGTAGGTGCTGTCCCTGCCCGTGACCCTGCTGGCTCCAGTGGCACGGGACAGTGATGGGCAGGTGGAACCTCCCCTTGCTGGGATTTGTCACAGAACTGCAGCATAGCTGCAATGAAATAGAGCTTTCCCCACCTGAAAATACCCCTATTTAATTGTCCCTGTGAGATTACGCCATCAATACTTCTTAAAAATTTCCCCCACTCCTCTTGCCCCACTGCAGTATGCTGCACCATGCCAAGCATCAGGGATTTCTGGTGTCCTGGAATAGGATGTACCCGGACTGTGGGTGTGCGTGGAAGCACTGTGCCACCACTGTTCCCTCAAATCACATGAGTCTCAACTCTGACCTGCAGTCCTAAGGCCCTCAGAAGCAAAATAAAAACTTTTTCACATGACTCTTCTGCCAGGTGGATTGCTTCCCTTCCTCATGAGAATGAGGGAGTGTTCTGCTGAAGCAGGGAGAAGTTCAGTCACTTGCTCCTCTGCACAGAATGGAGCTCTGTATATGAAGGACTACTTTGCCAGACCTGACTCCCACGTGGAGCAGGGACTGGTTTTACAGGAGCCCCTTACTGTGGTGCTGACAGGCTCTCTGTGCCTTCTGCTCGGTGCCCAGGCTGCAGTAGGGAAGGTATCTCTGGTTTGCCACTCTGTGTCCACATCATTGTGCTTAGCCTGTTGGATGGTGACAGCCCTAATCTCCCTCTGGTCCATGCAGCTGGCAGTTCCCCGTGGCTGGCCCTGAACCTTCAAAAATGCCAGGAAGTGCCTGGAGAGTAAGAGGCAAAGGTGGAGTTTAGACCCTCCAGGTCACTGTGGTATGTGAAAACCGTATGTGTCTGTGTTAAAGGAACGGGGACTTGTCCCTTCTTTTATAGAGATGGCTTTCCATGAGAACTGTGCCATGAGAGAGATTCCACTCTATGTGAAAGACCAGCAAAAAAGTTGAGCTGGAGGTCTGAGAAATGAAGGTTGTAATCATTACCCTTTCATCACTGGGGCAGAAAAGCTGGGGTAATGGTACTTGGAAAATGTTCTGTCATCTCAGAAGCAGCTGTTGTATCACTCACTGTGGGAAGCATGGATGACCATGAAAATGTTGTTTTTCACATTGGTGGTTTTCTTAAGTAGAAAATTGCAACTTGGGTTTAAAAGAAGCCCAGAATTACAGAGGATGGAGCTCCTATCTGCACTGTGTACCTGGCAGACTGCTCACATTTTGTTTAGGAGACAGTGCACTGCATGAGGACATAACAGTGTTTTCTGCTTAAGATGCTGAAACAATCCTGATATGTCAGCATGTACTTGCATATCTCTTCAATGGATGATTGATCTTTGAATTTAGCATTGAAATATTATTTTTTAATAAGTGCTATATGTGGTAACAAGATTAATGATCTTGAAAGAGGATGAAAAGACTTTCTGTGTTCAATTAATTCTCATATCTCAGGAAAGCAGACTTTGAAGTTTAGCAGACTTGTGGTCTAAAAATATCTGTCTAGGACAATGATATACCTTCAGCAGCATTTGGGGTAGATTTTTTTTCCATATCATGTATTCCCCAAATCATTGATGCTGGAATGTCATCCCTCCAGTTTGCTCATACAATGACTTTTGGCAAAGTTTGCACTTTTTTGTTATATATGCCCAAAATCACCAATTTCGAGCTATAGTCCTCTGCCATAAATCAGTGAGATATGGGAAGTTAAACATTAAACTTTTAATAGTGTAATTTATGTAAACAAAGCATGTGCATGTAAAAATACTGTGAGGAAATAAATATACTATTTCAATCCATATTAAAACTAAATTTAATGGCATTGTTTATTCGTATGTAGTTTTACTATGCCTTCCTAAGCTCTAGGCATCTCTAGAAGTCATTCAGGCTCAGGGGGTTAAGACACATGATTAAAATGTTTCACTTCTCAAGGTTATTTTGTAGTACCCTTGATATTGCCAGTTTACCTGTTGCTTTAGAAGTAGCAACTCTAGTGCAAATGGTCAATTGGTGTGCAACAAACCTTACATTTTAACAGGCCTTGTTACCCTGACCTATTGCCAGACAGTAACAAGGTCGTTAACTTTGGGGGAAATAAGGTCAGAGGAAATTCCCTCAAAAAACTCTGTGAGCATCATGTTTATATCAGAGGGCTTCTAATTTCGGTGTTTTCATTGATGAGGCCAGCCATGTTTCCCCAAAGAGGAAAAAAAAAGTTGACTGGAAACTTAATTTTGGCTTTGTCTGCTGGTGGGAATGAAAAATTTTTCATTTTAATTCTTTCATTGTAGGTCATCTGCATATTTATATTTGGGCTGCAGTTTAAATAAAAAAAACTGTGGAGGGATTCCGGGACATGCCTCTGAATCTCGGGATAATAGGAGTATTAAAATTGTCTTTCCACCATTCCTTAAGTTTGAATAACTCTCTGCACAAAGCATGCTGGTAAACTGGTTTAAAAAGGAGAAAGAAAAAAGTATATATATATTTTTTAACTTTTACAAAAATCAGCATGTATTCTGATCAAAGACCAAATACAGACCAAAGCGAGATAACTGAAGGTGGAAGTTCATTAAAGATTTAAGTGGGGTTAGTATCAGGTTTTTAACTGAAAAAAGCTGCTCTGAAGCACTGGCAACAACTGTCATGGTTGGTATGAACCATGCTATGTTTCAATTTCCTAATGTTGTCATTTTACAATTGAAAGTTCTACATTTCCATTTTGAATTGTAGCAGTATTTGTTACATTAAATCCCTCCCTGCCTAACACACTCAACTAAAAAAAAAAAAAAAAAATTAGTTATTTGAGAAGCAATAAGAAAAAATGAAATTTGAATTCAACACATTTATAGAGAAATGTTACTTACATTGCCAAAACCAATTTTAATTTTGATATTTTCTGAATTTTGAGTACTTAGATTTTATAAAACTGTTTTCCTTAAAAGAAACCATTCGTCTTTTATTATAATTCCAGGAAGGACAAGGCGTGATTTAAAGAACAGAGGAAGAATCTTGCTGACCCTCGTTTGGGTCCCCAGTTAAACAGGTGCTTGTGAACAGGGCAGTTCATAGTGCATTTATAGTAAATCCAGTTTCTAACTTGTTTCAGTCACTTGTGCAAGGTCCAGGATTCTGTATCCTTCTGGGACAGTCCTGGGACAGAGATGTGATACTTTCTTCCAAAGTTTAAGGCTGTCTCCAAAGCAATTTTTTTTCTGTTCAGGTCAGCTATCACTAAAAATTGCAATAAAGACATGTTCTCCTGTGCTTTGGAAACGTGTGCTGTCTTTTCCAACATGTTCTCACTGTGTTTGGCACTCTAGTTGTGAACCTTATGGCTGATGTCTTGATACTACAAGTGTAAATATTTCCACATCCCTTATGCCTTGAAAACAAAGCCTGTCCTATTAAGTTTTTAATTTGGCAAGGGACAAAAGTGCAACTGGAATCAGCTGCTTACAATTTTCCCCCTTTTAAGCACTTTCCTTCTCATCTGTGTTAAATAAGATCTGGAAAAATAAACGCTGAAGGGCTGCATAAAGTTCCCTGAAACCTTCTCTGCACATTAATCAGGGATTTAGTGGTGGTCTGCAGCTATTTTGAGCAAATCTAAAGTAGTGGTGAAGACTCTTGGGCTCCAGCCTAGGGGTCTAGGCAGTGAGCACAGAGCTGGCTCTGTGTTTTCGGGGGAGCCCCGATGCTTAGGGATTTGCTGTGCGTTTGCCAGCCTGGCACGGTATTTAATACTCTGCTGCTCCTTGGCTCCTGTTACAGCTCACAAGGACGGGCAGCGCTGCGGGCAGGCTTGCCAAGCTGCAGAGTGTGCTGCTAGTCCCTGGGCAGGGGCATTACTGCAGGAATCCAACCTTTTGTACTTGTCCAAAATCAAGTGACAAGCAACAGGATTTTAAAAGCATGTCAGTGGGCCACATTTTACTTTGGAGTGACAAAAATCCCTCTCTATATGACTTAGTTACAAATAACCTTGAGGGTACCAAACCTCATCTCCTGGGTGCTTGAATAGTCTAGTGAGAGTCATTAAGGAGATCTTCCAGAAACTCAGGCCTACTCTTAAAAGTACAGCCTGATTCAAAAATTTCACCAGTTAGTTCACTAAAAGTGGTGAGAGTGTTCATGTTAATATCTAGTTTGGACCAGGAGTGTGCTTTGGGAAGGAATCCCTTGACTGTCCCCATTTGCAACACTTTGGACATAAAGTGGCCCTGGAGCATCCACACAGAGTTCCTTTCTGAGGACAGGAAGCCAAAGGGAGCTCCCCAGGGACCTGCAGTGCCTCAGCTGTTGAGGGGGACACAGCACATGGGTCCAGCTTCTCTGGACTGAGACCCTCCAGACAACGAGTCCCAGGAATGAGGCACCTCTCCCTCAGCTGCTTTGCTCTTCAGACCCATTTTTGCTCCACCTCAGCACTTGCTAAGATGGGCATAGCGGAATTCTGTGGCCTTCATCTGGTGGTTTTTCAGAGGCAGCACTGGTCAGGCTTGTTTGGTCACTTGTGAATAGGTGGAATCCAGCCCGTTCTGCAGGGCTCAGCCAGGTCAGCCCCTGCCAGCAGAGACAACAGCCCAGGGAGAAAAACAGCGCAGGGAAACCCTTTGGGTGGTCCTTTCTCAGAGCAACATTGCATCAGTCTCCCTTCTTACAGCTTTGATTGGAAGTGTTTATTTCCACCAGTCCTTTTTTGTTTTACCCCAGCTTAAAGCATTTTAAACAGCTTTTGCAAAATCACAGGTGAGCACAGATGCGAAGCCAAAAGCACACATTCTGACAAAAATGGTTTTTTAAGAAGTTTTTTGGATGGGGTCTACTTACAGTTGCATCCTTAATGAAGTTGAGTGGAAATATTTTTTCTCTTGTGTTTTGGGCTTCCCTTATGATAAGAAAATTCCAGAAAATTAAAAAAAAACCAACCTTAATAGTGTGAGGAAAAAAACCCTTGTAAACATATTTTTGAATAAAATATGTTGAATCATTTACAAATTTCCAAAGAATTTGTTCTCAATCATCCCTCTGAGTGATAGTAAAATACCCAAATAGAAGGCACTTTTAAAACCAAAATCTAAAGTATTAACTAGACAGCTTTTCCAGCCAGGAATTATTTTTATTTTATTCTTCAACAGGAAATGGTACTCATTGTTCTGAAAACCTTGAGTAAAGTTAATCAATCAGTGTATAGCATGAGTGTTGCCATGCTATCTGGTCTGAGGCAAAACAAATACTAAACATCAGAACAATTCTCCATTTCCCTCTGTCCTTGTGAGATTTGAGCACTCTCAGCATTTACCTGGCCCTTACCTGGTGACAGACTGGCTGGATAATGGCAGTTTTGCCTGTGCCCTGGTGTCACACCCTGCAGGGTAGTGGGTGGGAAGCTGTCTCAAAGCATGTGAGCTGCCTACCTAAATGACTTAAGCAAACAGACCTGAGTGTGTGTGTCTGGCTGCTAAATCCCAGACAAAGACCTGGCAGCCCTATGGAATAGCAAGTTTTAAAATTTTTGATCAGTGAGAGATTTTATTCTGTGGTCTTCAAGTTCAGTGAGTGTGTCAGGCTGGGGTCATCTGGGATGGTAAAGGGAGGCAAGAAAATGCTCTTTTAAATAATTTCTTTGGATTATGTGCAGAATACTAGAAAAACTAAATAACATTTTCAGGCCAAGAGACAGACTTCAAATGCTGACTGTTATGAACTGGGTGAGTGTTTGCTGCTTCCATAGGCCCTGGTCTCATGACAAAGCTCTAATTGGACTTCAGCAATTTCTTCATTTGTGGTTTCTTGTTCAAGTGCAATTTGGCCCTGGTACGCAGATAGGGAAGGAATGGGGAAGGCAAAATGACAAGGCAAAACCTGGAACAGTTGAGGACACCCTGCTTTCAACATTTCTTGAATAACTTCTGTGCTTGTTTTCATGCTCATGTATTGGTTTTAAGTAAAACTTTTTATTTTTGAAGGACCACAGAGTAGAAAATTTTTAATTTTTACCTCTTACATCTGGCTTAAATGACATTATAAACTAGTGAAAGTAGGTTTTTTTTTTCCCTGTTACCAGTGTGAGGTAGTGTTAAAGAGAGTACAGTATTGACTGTATCTCATGTGCACACACAGAGAGGGCAGGTTCAAATCCCTGGCTCCTATGGTTTGCATTAAGTATTTATACCAGCAAATTCCAGCTGATAGATCAATAATTTATCTGTTTTGGAGAGAGTTTTAGAATTACTCTGTTCACTTACAAGTGGAGTTAGAGTAGTCTAACATTTACACTTATGTGTCAGGGTTTCTCAGGATATTTTGCCAACTATGCTGTATTGAAGGTAAGAACAAAGTGTAGACAAAGACTGAGAAGTTAAAGTTCATTTTTTTTAAAATTCAAATTTTTGATGGTGGTGTTAGGCATCCACAGAGAGCTGTAGGCACTGTTAGGACCCACAGCTGTTTCTGCCTCAGTGTGTGTTTGTGTTCATGCTAATTCTCTAGAGGCAAAAAATTGTGGTCTGTAGTTGCCACAGCAACAATAACACTGCACTCAGAGTATGGGTGGGTTTTCCCTACTTTGTACAAGTATGTTGAAAGTCTAGGCATATTGCTGTGAGACACTATGAAATATGATAGACTCTTGAGAGAGAAAACACTTGTTTGTTTTTTGTTCAGAGAATATAATTTTAATGTTGTGTTACCTTTATTGCCACTTCTCTGATAGGGTGTTATTTCCCAATTTGCAACATCCCAGAGAGGAAAATGGGCTCAGCAGTTTGGAAAAAGAGAGTTTCAGAGGTGTTCTGCTCATGCTAATCAGTAAATAAAATGAGGATTAGAACAAAGGATGGTCAGGGCAGAGTGACATAACTATATTTCTGTGCCATTGTGGTTGGTTTTGTCAGTGAAAAGATGACTGTAGCTGTTCTTTGCCATGAACCAGGATGAAAATTTGAACTAGATGGAAGAGAAAAAAATACGGGGTAAGCTTATTTTCTTAAATCTGCTAAAGCAAAGTGAAGAAACGGAGAGGCTTTGCTTTAGAAATGTGACTTTTAAGAGGGAACATGGTGGAAGTATATGTGAGCAGCATGAAAGAAATCAGTCTAGGCCTTAGAGTAATAGAATGTGTTGAAAGATCATTTAGCTTCAATCCTTACACCAGGGAACCTTCCACCAGGCCATGGTACTCAAAGCCCCAGGTGGCCTTGAACTCCTCCAGGGAGGGGGAGTTCACAACATTTCTGGTCAAGCTTATTCCTTTCTGTCTCCCAGTGTTTCTTCATGTTCAGAGGAACATGTGATAGGCTGCAGATTCAACAGTGAATAAAATTAAGATGTTTTTCATCTGGTCCAGACCTGGCTGTGAAACCCTTTCAACAGGAGGCTGCAAAGGCCAAGAACTTGGCCAGAGCCAGAGTGGACTTGGATGTTTATATGAAAGACATGAGTTTCTAGGGTAAGTGTAGCTTAAAAGAAAAAGCTTTTGGAAGTACCTGTTCTTTTTTTGGCTCTTTTCAGGGCTTGTTCCTTCTGCAGGCACTGTCACTGGTTTCTGTCAGCCCTGCCTCTGGTGTTGCTGATGCCTTTAGGATCCCAAATCACTGCTGACAGTCCAAAGCATGGCTGCTTCCATTATGGGTGAGTGGCTCTGCTGGAGTCATCATCCCCTCCCAGACCTTGACTCCTTGCTGGATTTATTACTTGAGTTTCTTCACATGTTGATAATAGAGCAGGAAGCACCAGATCTCTGCAGGGAAGATGAGCCAACGCCCAGGAGAGGTCACTTCTCTGACATCCCACTTTCAGGCAGCCCCAGCTGCAGCTGTCCTTCTGTTTATTAATTCATATAAAAAGTAACTGGCTCCTTATATGATTTGAAATGTATTCCCCTGTTGGGTTATCCTCTTTCTTTTTATTCTGATTTTTAACTGCTGGGGGATTTTTGTCCATATGCTGAACGCTTTCCCTCTGTTCAGTCCATACTGCATATGTTTAATGCTGTATTTGATAGTTTCGTGATCTGCATATATTCTTTGAATAGATTATGCCAGCAGGTGTCTGGTGAAGTCTGCCTTCATCCTTTAATAGGGTTCTGACATTCTGATCTGTAGTCTGTTATCTATCTGTTTATCAGTCATACATTTTTTATGTGCACCATTACCTCAGTTGCCTAGGTGTCTCAGGCTTCCTGTTTGTTTTTTTGCCTAGGTAGAGTTGTGTTAGTGTTTAAATGATGGTCAGGAGAAAATAACTTCTCTATCTGCCTTCTCTCTTTCCTTTTCCTGTGGCACTTCAGTTTTTGAGCACAGTCACTAATAAGGATGAGGTACCTGTCCAGTTTTAGAAGACACTAAATGGCAAATGTGCCTGTTTGCTGTGTCTAGGATCGTGTTTTAGCAATTGCTTGGAGAATTTCTGTGTGTGAGACTGCGGCCTCATTTATTTGCTGGCAGGTGGAACTAGTGGCTTGTTCCCTGGAAAAGCTTCAGGTGGTCTTTGGGGACTCAGGTCGCTGGTCACCTCCAGCTCCCGAGTCTCCTCTCCCTTGTCCCATATAAACTCCATGCTGCTCATTGCTTGGGTGCCTCCCAGCATCAGAGAAACTGAAACACTCCCCAGATCTGAATCTGCACCTTAGTGCTGCAGTAACAGTGGGAAAAACACCACGTGTGTTTCAAGAGAGCGAAGTTTGCTAAAAATCAAACCTGGAATGCTTTCTCAAAGTGCCTCTGAGATATCCAGATGTTAATGGTATAAAACCTTGCGATAGAGAGGTGGAAATACATTTTATAAGCCAGCTGGGCTGATTGTGCAATGTCCTAGTTCTTTCAAAGCATGTTTTTTTAGGCTTTATGTGTAAAGCGCTTGCTTGAAAGGGAAATTATAATTGTTTATCCAACTTAAAGGATTGTTGAATTTCTTTTCCCTGGCTATGTTCAAATTCTTACAGTATTTTGCAAGGAGTTCACTTGGAGTTTTTGGAATTTTGTTGTTGTACTTTGTTTGTTGGATAATAAGTTGCCTGTCACTGCACAGTAGGAGCATCACTGTAATAATTTTAAAATGTAAGGACAGTCTTCTCTTTTTTTCCTAACTGTTAAAGAGGAAAAATTGAGGCTTATTCCTGTTGCCTAAGAAAAGGAAGTTAAGTTTCTGCTATTGCTGACTCATAAGCATGGCAAGAATACAAAAATACCATGATTAAGCAAATGTGACTGAGTTTTTTCCTCCTCATATCGCAGTTATCTTTGGAAAATATCAGTGTTATAAACCAAAGTTCTGCCGTACTGCATGCAAACAGAACTATAGAGCTTCAGTGGGGGGATATGTAAAGAAGGCTTTAATGAGGCAAGGAAATGGAATCTTTTTTTCTCAAATATAGCATAGTACAAATAAAATTAACTTACAGTAAAAGCCATATGTCTTTTTTTGTTTGTTTGTTTCTTTGCATTTCTTTATTCACCAACTGATGCTTGTTCATACTGTGTGTTTTCCTGTTAGTTTTTGTTTTGATTTGGTTGCTAAGTTTGAAAACTAGGAAATGTGAGCTTTTTTGGTTTTTGTTATTTGTTTGTTTAATTTGAGAGGGCAACCCCTCAAATTCCCTCAGAGCATGATTTTTCTGAAAGGTACTGATGATTTCCAAATATGTTAGTTTAGTGGTGGCTGAGATGTCTGACTTGTGCCAAGTCCTGAACACTTGTCATCTCCAAGTTACTTTTTTTCAACAGTGTCTGAAGCTGAGTGCCTAAAGTTAGACATGCTCCAAAGTTCAGCTTTCAGAGATATTTGCTGTAGATGTAAGGTGCTTGTAACAGGCATAACTAAACAGCTGGGGTTATGTTCTTGTCTTTTTGCATGGTTCACAATCCAAAATAAATTACCATGAAGCAAGTATGCTGCAAATTCTGAGCAGAAATAAGGAAGGAGAAAAAAAGCCACAACAGGATATTGTCATTGTGCACATTTTGTTGGTGTCTTCTCTTCCTGTTCTGAAAGGATTAAAAATAAGCCTGCAGCCCACATAAATGAAGGTTAGATAAACATGTCATATATTGAAAAACACAGAGTAATAATTTTACTTTTAAGCTGTAGAACAATAGGAAGGACCAGTATTTTGTGGTTGTTAAAGTGAATATCTGGAGCTGGCAATTAACAGAGGTTTGCAGATTCTATATGGTCGTTGCAATAGCAAAGGAATTAAATGAAGATAATTGTGCTTGAATTGGAAAAACAAACAAACAAACAAACAAACAAACCAAAACCAGCAGCACATACACAGCTCTTTGGAAATAGGCTAAAAATGAAGAAAATAGCTATCTAGAAAATCTGCTGGCCAGCAGAATCAAGTGCCTTGGGGGAAATGTGTGACTCGGCAAGCTGTTGGAAAATATAGTTTTCATTGTTTTTGGAAGCAAAAAGAGTGAGTTTTACTATCTCTCATGTTTGCAAATATAATTGTCTAAATATAAACTGATTTTCCCAATTAAATGGTTCCGACTAAGGTTTACTGCCAAAAAATGTGGTTGTGCATATATTTCCTACCCTTGCACCATGCTTCTTTTTTTTTTTCCTCATGTGAAAAACCTCTCTAATGTGCATCTGGTTGAGCTGACTAAAAATTCTAAAGAAAAAAACTCTCTGCAGATTCACTGCAGATTTTCCCTGGCCCTAACTGCTGGCTTCTGAAAAGTTTTATGTGTCCTCTTCTGCCCAAGAAAGGTAGCTGGGAACACTTTCTGTACCCCTTTCACCAGATTCTGTTGACTGCATTACTGGAGAGGGTGTGGTCTCTCTTTATTTCGCTAGGTTGGAGCATAAGACAGCCACATAGATCTTCACCTTTCCATGTTGATGTACCCCAATATTACATTTTTATGCTTGTCTGAACATTTGCTTGGTTCTTCACTCCATCTGCAAGTGCTGTTCCTGTGTATTTCTGAGACAGAAAACTGCTTAGGCAAGGAAGAGGACGGGAAGAAGTGAGGTTTGTAGCACCTGCTTGGGGAAGCAGGAAACCCAAGTGTGTTTGACTACACCCATTGTGTGGGAGCATTGTTACCCTAGAACTCTTCCACACATATCTATCTGTAGATATGCTAGTTTGCTTTTCTCCTGACTGGCACCTCTTTTTTTCTGTTTGGTTGGTTTTAGGTTTTTGTGTTTTGTTTTGTTTTATGCCAGTTCTGTTCAGGAAATTAGCGTAGAATAACAGCTTCTGGAATATGCTACCTTTTTATGGCGTCTGTAAGTGTTAAACCAAAAATTGAAGCATGAGAAACTATGCTTTCATTTTTGAAAACTTCATTTCTTCCAACTAAATGAAGTCCAGTTTCACAATCCAGGGATTTCTTTTTGCTTCTGGTAAAGTTACTGCGTGTAGTATAAATACTGTTTATAAATCTGCACTGTACATTTCTGCATCTAAACTTACTCATCTTGAGTAGTTTTATAGTAGAAGTACCTGTTTTAGAGTTATGCTTCAGGATTTGATGAATTGCAACCTAGAATTGCCTTTTTTCCCATTGAAATGAAAAGAAATTTAGATGGACTAGGTCTGCTATTGAGATGAGTGTTAGGAGAGATAAAATCTATCATTTTCTCTAGCAAAGTCCATGCATAAACTTTTTAAGCACGTCCTAATATGCTAATTTTTACAGTGCCCTTGTTTTAGGTTACTATGAACATGACTGAGCATTTAAATACAGGATGTTCCAGATTTTCTGTGTTTAAGGGCCTAATAAAGTGTTACATAATACCATTGCGATGTCTGAAAAGTTTAGTCTTTGATCCAGCCACTAATTCCAAGGATAATGTACTTAAATATAGCACAGTGCTGACAGTTTCTACACTGGGGAAAAAAACAACTTTCTTTTGGCTTGGAATAACCTATCAAGTTGGCACTTTTCCCCCCTTACTGATACTTGTTTCTTTCTGTTGTTTGCACTTACTGGGATATCACTGGAATAATGAGAACAAAACTGCTCTGTTTGTGTTGGTTTGTATTTTTAAAGACCACTGACATTTTTCTATAGAAAAGGAACTGAAAATAGAATTGCATAGACATTGCAGCAGGAAGAATGGGGCAAGTTATTTTAGATGTGCCAGTTCCCATTCCAGTGATGGATTGCACTTCAAGCCTACTGTTTTATTTTTAAATTGATGAATATGTGCAGGCTCAAGGCTTTCATCTGGCCTGAAAGTTCAGCACTGAGTTCAGTGTTTCTGAATTGGGATTTTACAAACACTGGATCCTGCCACATAAGGATCCTGCCATCCCTGCATTCAGGCAACCCCGGTTGGTATTTGGGGAAGATAATTTACATTGAAGTCACAGAAAGACCTGCTAGCAGGGTGGTTGGGTAGACAAACATTTGTCTGTATTCCTTCTTTGTGTTTTGAATAAATCAACTGTGTACTTATCAGTTACACAGACAAAATGGAAAGGTGCTTGGCTTACTGTGTTGTGTTCTAAGTTTTTAAAAACTAAACCTTTAAATGTGGTGGAAGAAAAACCAGGTCTGTGTTGATGCTGTTCTTAGCGCTGCTACTTTGAAGTTATATACTCAAGAATGGAGATGCGGAAACTGGACTGAAATCTCAGGGTCAGTTAGTGCTTGAGGCTGGTGAACTCGAGCTGGATCATGTCTAATGAGACCTGTCTTGGTCCTGCTTCCTTTTTGGTGCTGTGGTGTCCATCCACTGTCTGTGGTGGATGAAGGGACACAGTGCTGTGGATTGGGAGCTCAGCAGTGCTCTTGAGAGGTGGTGTGGAAATAACTGTTTGGGATCTGGGGCACCCATCACATCTGAAAAGACCAGCTGGGGTCAGTATCTGTTATCCAAGAATTCCTTTGTGAGAAAAAGATGGGGAAGTGGCGTATTTGATGATTATGGAAACCAAGGATCTGAGCTCCAGATAGGTGCCTGAGCCCTGCAGGTGGCTTAGAAAGAGAAGGGGGAAGCAATGCTGTAATGTTCCCACCATGGGAACTTCCTAGAGTTCTAGGCACTTTCAGAGAAGGCTTTGCAGGGACTCAAGTGTCTGATTTGTTGTATTTTATTCTCCTGGAGTTGTTGTCTTCCTTGTTTCTGTTAATCTTCACTTAAGCATCTCTCTCCTAAGTTTACATACGTTTAAGTGGGGCCTTCTGAGCGTACCTGACAGAAGAGCTGGAGTGATGGAGCAATGTGGTGATAAGGTTGGTCTGTTCTCTCTTCATCAGCATGAATCTATGCATAACCAGGGTGGGTAAATGGTACAAGATGCCACCTTTCCTATCAGAAGGAAAATCACTTGATCCAAGTGACTCTTTTGTGAGAAAGCAAAGCTGATAGTTCTGGTATTGGGTTTTTTTTGCTTGTTAATTTTGTTGGGATTTTCTTTTTTTTTTCTGGTGTGCCAAACTTCTTGTTTGGATAACAACACTTCAGTCCTCTTTTCCTTTTCTTATTCAAATCCCCTCTATACTCTGACCTACTGACTGTAGTTCTGCCTTTAGATATGTCTGACACGTAATACTGTTAAATACTCCACCTGCACAGAGGAATGTCAAATTATTTTTTTGAAGTATTTTTTGGACTTAAAGGTACTGTAATTAGTGTGCTGCCTCACTGCTGAGCAGTCTGAAGAAATGAGACAGATCTTCTAATAACATAAAGGCATTCTGGTTTAAAAGAGCCACCAGAATGGCTTAAGGCTCCAGATTGTTTGATTTTTCCTGCTGTTCCTATTACAGGTAGGAATTAGTGCTGACTATCTTAGATACAAGGGAATTTTGTCATTTGGCATCACTCGCTGAGAAAGCAGTAATTAATGAGGTACAGGTAGTGGCAGAACATTGCTGCACATTAATGATCATTGGTTAAACATCTGTTCAACATACAGAGTCATTACAGCTCAATGTGAGAGCTGTTGACAGCGAGCTAAAGTTGTTTTTGGATCAGGTCCACATATTAAATTTATCAAAGGTAAGTGTATGGGAGTGTGACTTAGCATTATGATGTAGATTTGACTTCCCAGGCTTATTTTTGACTTAAATGTTTTTCTTTTAAAATTTTTGATGACTCAGGGTTTAATCTATAACTATATTTTGTGTCCTGCTAGTGGTTTCATAGAGGTAATCCAGAAAGAACATCTGTTTCAAGTTTACAGTCTAAATCATGGAAGGATATTTGACCCTGTAAGTAGGGAAACAGAATTTACCCAGGAAAACAGCACAACAAGCCAAAATACTGTCAGTTTTGTATATTCTATTTCACCAACTCAATTTTCTGCATGCAACTGCACAAAAAACACCAAAGCTATGACAACTCAGTGCTGCTTCTGAAGAGGACAATAATCTTAAATTAGTCATGCATATATGCTTTTCCTTCTCTGTCTCTCCCATGACACAAATTCTATTTTCAAGCCTTTGCTTCCTCCAAAATCTTCCACAGGACTCCTACAACACAAAGCCAGAGAAATAAGTTGTTTCTGTGTAGTACTGGAGGTGTGACATGGCAGCAATGGAATCAGTATTTCCCCAAGGTAAATGATTTGTCTCCTCTATGTTCCATGCTGATTGCAGCCAGACAAGTGCCTGGCTATGAACAGAAAATACAGCATCCTGCAAGTGACAGTCAGTTCTGCTTCCTTTACAAATGCCTGTTTGTGCTGGCTCTCAGTGCACTGAGTTCTGTGCAAAGCAATACCACTTTGGGCAACAAGGGGAACTGCATGGATGACGTTACACAAATCCTTTTCCTTCATCAGCCTAAGCCAGAATTTTAGCAGTGGGAAGCTTGACATGGTCTCTATGATATTGCCCTCCTTTTTGGAGGTGCTTGTCCCCTCCCTGTGTAGAGCTAAATGATCTCTGCAGAGGATATTTGTCCTTATAGTTCATGAAAATAGTCTGGAAGATCAAAATATTTTGAGAAATTTCAGCAAGTATCAGATATCTTTGAGATCTGATTAAAGACTATTCCATCTCTCATTCTTAACATGCCCCTTCTAAATATCACACTTTTGATGTTATGAACTGCTGTAATAACAGCAGGTCTGTTTTTCAACATCAAAGTAGAAATGTCTCCAGAAAAGTGAACTTAAACATTTTGTTTGCCAGGTGTCTTTGGTTATATGTGCAAAATAATCTTTTAAACATGGAAAACAAATTACTGCATTTCTGTAGTTCTTGCTTTTTTTCTTTGGGGGAAAGGCATGACCCTGGAAGATGAGGCTGATCTCTGGAAAGGTGGAACACTTTATTATGGCATCCCCTTTCCGAAATACTACCCAAGCGCTGTTGGACTCCACAGATAGTGGTTTGACTTGAGTTGCTGTTGCTGTCAGTAGTTTCTGTCAGCAAGGGTCTTTATGTTTTTCCAAGTACTGAAAACAGCTGTTTGGTCATCTGTGGTAAATCTGTGAATAGAGGAGCAAGGCTAATTTACCACATAAAAACCTTGTATCAGTCTCCTAAAGTAGTGCTCAGCAGCTCATTAGTACATGGCAACAAATGCAGAGTATCTTGACATGAGCTGCAACTTCATCTTTGTACTGAACCACCATGAGAGGCCTCTGTTCTTAAACTTCTGTTCAGCAAATGAAATGAAGATTTAAACCTTTATTCTCTCATTTGGCTGGTAAGTCCAAGGCCTGGAATAAATTAGAGGTATCTTCTGCCATATCTATAACCTGACTGCATCTGCTCCATGTTGAAGTGGACACGGACCTGGATGCTGGCTGGGGATATTCTGGCAGCCTGGCTGTGCTCAAACACACTTGTACCTCTGTCTGTGAATGTGTGACATGCCTGGTTTTAACCACAGATTGTGTGCTCTTGAGGACACACCAGCATCTTGTCATCCAACAAGGGGCAAGTTAGCAGTGTTACTGCTTGTAGTGATTGTCAGAGTTACAGCATTAATAGGAATTTTGCTTACAGAGGATGGTCTGGTTTGGGTAATGGGTATAATTGGCATTTGGAGTTTGGAGACAACTGCGTGGTCAGTTTCTTATATCCTCCTAGATTTTTGGAAAGTGAGATCAGATTTTCTGCAAGCCTAAGGGAGGAAAAATGTAGTAGAGGAAAAACAAAGTGTTTTTGTGGTCAAAACAGAATGCAGGATATTTCCTTCTGATACTTAACTGCAAGGAAAAGGTTAAAAGCACTAAAATAAGAGGCTAGTGTTTGTACTTAATTATCTCTTCCTTCAGTGTGACCTAGTTACTCTCCACTGTATAATGCCACTTTTTTAAACAGAGAGATATTCAGATGCTAGGCTTATGGGGTGAGCAGAAATGAAACTTCCTGAAGTGGGTTATCGGTAGCCTACCTTCAACTACAAGAAGCAGTGACCAAGACTCTTTGTAATGATTTGGCTTAAAGGTGTATAGTCAGATCTTGTCTCCTCTCATATTTTCTGTTTCCCATTTCAAGAATTTCTAGCTAGGAAAAGCACTTTCTCTTTTCTCCTTTTAAGATTTTTGTGGGATTTTTTTCAGTAATTTTCCAGTGTAACAAGCAACACATTTGCCTCTCTCTTTGGAAATCCTCTATGGCTTCATGTTTCCTGTTATAGGGATTTGACAAGTCACTACTTTTGTCTGAGGTTTTTTTTTCCTCCCCAACCTTCACCATAGAGCCAGTTTGCTCCCAGAACGAAAAATTATATTTGTTCCTATTCAGTGTTATTGATATCAGGCTCATGTCCTCCAAAGGGTGACATTTTTAGATGCACCTATTTAACTCTAGGTATTTGGAACCTTTATTTTGTGATTTGCCAGCTGGCATTTGCCCTTAGAAGCACCCACCTGCAGATGGTTAATTGGATCAGATGAAATACTGAGCAAAAAATGTTATGAATTTCCTCTGAGAGTGGTTAGGAAGTTGGGAAGATGACTTTCCTATGTAAAAGGCCCTGCCTGTTGATGGAGATGACTGAAAATGTGGCTCCAAATCCCTAGGCATTAGTGTTTCCCCTTCACACAGTACCAGTCCAATGTTCGCCAAGTTTCACCCTGTTAAAAATGGGAGAAGATACAAAGGGTCAAGAGAGATGGAACTGACCTTTTATGTACTTTGAGGGATTGGATTATAGCATAATCCAATAGGGGAATCTTGAAACCACTGTGTTTGTTTGGCTATTCTTGGATCAGCATCATGGGGGCTTGGTGGGTTGGTTTGACCTGATTGCTGAATTTGTGTAAAACTCAGATTTGCAATCTAAACATCACTGCTGAGTTATTGCTGCTACAGAATTTGAAAGAATAAAGGGAGGAACTCCAGTTTATTTTTTCCTTTGTTGTTCACAACTGCTCTGGATCCATCCAGCCTTTTAAAGTTAAGACTAATAAAGAATTAAAGGATTCATTAACCAGACAACAATAACGATCGACTCGGTTGTGCTGGAGCTGTTCCAGATTTTCTCTCTCTCCACAAGTGTGGATATCTTGTTTCTGTATTGCAAGGCTGTCTCCAGCTGGCTGTGACTCAGATACAAGGCTTCCAGATGTCGTTGCAGAATACTGTGATGAGACTGCCTTTCTGTCTTCCAGTATTTAATCATGGAAAATGAAAGGAAGATCCTGTCTTCTTTTGGCAGCATATCATGTGCTCTGATTCCTAATTTTATTACATCTTGCTCTCTAGAGCATGGAAGAAAGTGACTGTAAAAAGCAAAGGTGTTTCCTTTCTGCTAGAAAAGTCAAAACCAGATGTGCAAAATTTTGGTAGCAACACCTAAGAGATGTTGCTACAAGCTAAGAAGACAAGCTAAAAACATGTGTCAAATTACTTGCAATGCTGAAAAAGGTTAATTGGCATATAATTTTTATTTCCACGTTATTTTTGCCTGGACACCATTCATCAGTGTTCAGAAGCCCTGATTTTTCTGTTTATAAAGTGTTTTTAGCAACAGTGGAAATAACCAAAAGGGAATAGTATGAATCCTTTTCTCTTTGGAAAGGGAAAGGAAGGAAAGTGTGACTTAGTTCACTTGTGATGAGGCACAACATTTGTTAAATTCTTAGGGAGCTGTTTACTTGGATGCCTTAAGTATGTAGAATGAAGAATAAAACTGATGTGAAATGGAATGCAGTGAAGTCACTGTCAGATGAGCTGTCAGCCTTTGTGTGTATGCATGTGAGCACTGCATGTGTTTAAAATGGTACATAGAAATAACTAAATAGAGGTGGTTATACAAAAAGCTGTTGTGTCCCTCTATTCCTGTGTGTAGAACAGAGCAAACCTGGTCTATTGCCAGATTATTGCTTGCTGAGTGCATTGGGTCTGTGATGTTTGGCTGCTCTGCAGAAACAACCCTTATAAACCAAAATCTCACTGAAACATAAGGGCCACGTTTTGACCTGGTAGGAGGCTTTGCACTGACCCTTGCAAAAAGAGCACACAGTCTTGGTTAATTGTCTGGGTTACTTTGCACAACAAAATGAAGGTGTGATAGTGGCATGGTTGGTAGCACAGGTAACACATGCTCAAAGGTGAAGGCAAGCAAGAGCACACGTAGGTGAGGCTGCTGAGCTGTGCTTCCCTGGATGTTAGCTTGTGATGAAGCTGCTGCTGCTTTTCTGCTGCTGCTGCCACTGTCATTCCCTGCCTTTAGCTGTTTAAATAATGTTACAAGTATGTCTGCTCTGGGATCTTGCACTTTCCTTATGCTGTGTGTGTGAACCTCTGAGATCCCAGCGTCCTTAACATCTCGAACTGGGCCTACAAGAGCCAGATGAAAGTAAAAAGCAAATCCCTGCTTATCATGATGGCTTTTACTAGTGTAAAGTTTCTGTGAGTGGTGCTGCACAGAGGGGGATATTGTCTTTCAAACAATCAGCCACATCAGTTTCTATGAGTCTTTGCACTTTCCTTCTTTACACCAGATCAGAGAAGCTCTGCATGCCACAGAATTGAGCTGCACTGGATGTACCAGTGTGCCTCTAAGTTGGAGCAGGATAGGGGGGATTAAGGTTCACTGAATTGTCACTGATGAGTTGGCACCCATCTGTCTTGGGAACTTGCTTAGAAAGGATGGAATCAGAGCAGCCCTGTAGGGACTTCAGCAGCTTCTGCTGCACCTCTGTCTGTGGAAGGGTGGGAGCAAGGTGTTAGCATTTTGAATGTAGCTCTATGGTAACAGACAAGTTCAGGAATTCTACTACAGTATCTGGGTTTTGTGAGACCAGTGCAATTTTGTTCTTTTATTCTTTTTGTTCTATAGATCTTGCATTAAAAATGAGAATTACTTGCTTCAGTTATAATTCTGTGATACTATTTGTTACAAATGCTGGTTGCTTGCATGAGCAAGAAATAAATTGATATTGTCTCTGCTCCAAAGAACTAAAATTCAGCACACCTAAGTATTTAAATTATTCATTATTCTATTGCATGACTCCCTGCATCACTGCAATAAAGCAACTGCCCCAATGAAGCCAACAAACCTTTAATGGAAGCGTTTGCATGAACAGCTAACACCATGTTGGATGTAGTCCACCAGAATAAAAGCACTTTGGGGCTATAGTATCTTGTTAAACACACTGTAAATGTTTTTTATAAGAAGCCTGGCAGAATCCAACCACCTCTGGACAGCCAGCGTGTCAGAGCATTTGAGTGAGATGTATTATCCTGTCCTGGACTGATAGCTTCGGATAATCCTCTAATCCAAGTGATCACTTAAATGTTGCAGCGTGCTTAGTTTTGCTTAGTGTGGGATGACTTGCTGCTGCAGAGCTCAGGGTGAATTTAAAAAAAACCCCAAAAGATTAAAAAGAAAAAAAAAAGGACTGCGACAGTGTGACTGAATAAATGAATTTACCTCCAGCTGTCCAGGGTCCAGGCTGGACTTAAGGATGTTGTATCCCAGTGGTGTAATGTGCTCTGTTAGAGACAGCTCCTGAGCTCTCTTTTGACTCTGACTTTGATCTGTTTTTCCTCTGACTTCTGAGATTTTTGCTGAGGCTCTCAAAGAGAAGGTGACTTGGAGAAGGCAGCGTGATGTTGGTTTTGCTCTGGAGGACACTGAAGCTTTTGCTTGTCCTTGTGTCTGACAAGGGCACCTCTATTCCCATGCTGTTTGCCCTCTGCATGTCTCGTGCTCCCACTGCCATCACTACCTCCTTGCAGTCAGGCCAGACTGATTTTCACATGTGGTAGCCAAAGAACATTTGAGAAACATATTCCTTTAGGTGTCTGCTTGATGGTTAAGCAAAGTTATTTCCTTTGCACTCAAACCACAAAAAAAAAGAGGGGAGTTGGAAGGTCTGTGTGGAAGATGCTGTGGAGGGAGGAATTCAGCTAAGGCAGCTGTTCTCACTGCTAGTGAACAGTGTCACATCAGGATTGTTAATTTTGCCCGTGTGTTGGGGTAGGGGAAAGTCAGGTACTGGGGTAATATTTCAGAGTCCCAGACTCTGCTTCCTGGCCCCTTCCTCTTGCCAAGAAGACTGAGAACAGGAATGATGTGCCCTGCACCTGGGCCAGGCTGGCAGCAGAGCAGAGCCTTCCTCCAAGGAGAGGGAGAACCACCAGAGCCCCACCTGTATGCTGGGGTAGCTGGAGCCTGACCTTCCTTGTCTGCTGCTGGGTGGCTGTGTGCCTATTTAATCCCTTCTGTCACTGGCCAAGAAAAGTGACCACACGAGTTCACAAGTGAGATTGCTGGGAAGTAGAGATTGATAGCTCATGATTTCCCCCCCTTTCTCACCTCTGCTCTTAATTGTTCTGAGAATAGAGAGAATCCTTGCCTTCCTCCTCCAAGAATCAAAACAGGTTTTTTTTTTTGCTTGTCTTTTACAGATCAATTTTGTAGCCTGTCAACTGTTTGCGCTTCTGGCTGCATTTTGGTTTCGTATTTACTTGAGTCCCAGTCATGCCAGCTCCGCTGTTCGCCACGCATTTGCCACCCTCTTTGGAATATACTTTGCTGTCTTCTGCTTTGGGTGGTGAGTATTTAGTCACTATTTAGACAAGGCTTGAGTAAAAATAATTTTAAACTTCACATCAGCTTTTCTGGATTACATATTTTTAATCTGAAGGCTCTTAATGCTACCTTTAAAAAAAATATCCTAACCAACATAACCATTCCAAACCCTCAAAGGAAAATGACTCATGAAAGTATTTTTAAGTGAAGTATTTTATTTAATTTGTGATGTTTGTTCTGGAAGCTGAGGCCACACTGGTCTGCTGTGAAGATACCTCTTCTGGAAAAGATGTATCCAACTTGGATGAGCACTTTGAGTCAGGACACTCTTTCAGTTAAACATATGGATAATATCTTTTTAAAAAGCATCAGTCTGTGTTGGATAGTCAGGCTATAAAGATGTTGTGTGGTAATCCAGGTTTACTGATACCCTGATATGACATCACATTGATGTCATTTGCATGAAAAAATATTCTCTTGCTCTGAACTGTCAGCACTTCCAGGTAACACAGAAATTATCTAAATACTCACTTTGTTGTCTTCAAGGTATTCCATTCATCTTTTTGTCCTGGTGATGATGAACTATGGCATTATGAATATGGCGAGTATTCCCAACATCCACAGGTGAGCTGATGTGGCTGCAAGTCTGCAGCTGCCCCTCTGATAACTTCTCTACTTTCAGGAAGAATCATGAGGAGTTTTTAGAACCACCCTCTCTTCTTTCCTTATTTTCTTTCCCAGTTACTTGCAGGAGCTTTGTTCATGGAGTTATAGAAGCAGCTGTAATCTCAATTTGTGGGTTTTTTGGGTTGATGTATTGCATTTTCCTGTGAAATTTTTGGCCTCAAAATTTGACTTTTGCAGGCATAATGATTTATGGACAGACCTTTGATTTCTTAAATATAATGAAGTCATGTTCTCCTTGGTCTTGTATTCTTCCAGATTGCATTTGATAATCCTTTTTAATGTGTTTTCCTCATTGCTGTTTGGCCTTTAGGTATTTTCCACTTATTCTTGAGTTAGGTCATTCAAATAAGGTCACTGAGGCAGCTTAGCTTAGTGATCCACAAAATGAGGTCTTGCTTTTGGTACTTTTTGAAAAAGTAGAAAATACCAGAACTGTTATTGCTTAAGTAGAAGCTTAGGGTTTGGGTGTGTGACAGGTGTTTTCTGTCTCTGCACTGTCTGGCTGTTTCTGTAGCTACTGCTCAATGCTCAGAACCCACATAAATCTGGGCTGGGAAAGGGAAACTCTTTCTTCACTTGCCTTCAAGGCCAGGGCTGTCTGTGCCTTCTTTTTTTCCCTGAAGAAACCCCTGTCTAATATCTAAATGGGAACCCTACTTAGGATTTTTCTAAGATTATTTAGAAATGTGAACTGTAAAACACAAATCTGTCTACAGCAGTTACTAGCATTTTGCACCAGCAAGATAGGGTATTAAGGAGGTGTTTTTTCCACCCTGTCACAGAGTGCAAAGCCCAGAAGTCTAGAGGTAATTAATAACGTCATAAAAACAACAACAAAAAAACCCAAAAAACCCCATCAGTAAATTTACAATGTTTGTTAAAGAAATGCCATCCAGAGACCAAAATAAAAAGGTGTTACAATTTTGTATTATGGTTTCCTGGTCATTGTCCCTGCCTGTCACTTGAGGGAAATGCAGGAGTTAGTGACTGTAGATCAGAGGAACCAAGTCTACAAAGGAATCATCCACTAGTTATTTACATCTTCCTAGACTAGTTGGGGTGGTGATAAGGGAAAGGACACAGCTTCAGTGGGAAACCCCTCACTCTTCCTCTTTAGCCAGTTAGCCACAATGGCTAATAGCAAAATATCTTTATACTGAAACACAAATCAAGCCAGTTCATATAATGTCACCCACTGCTGCAAGACAGTCATGTGTTGATTTGAATCAATGTGAAATGTCAATCCAACATGTGAAAAACCTCAGGAGTTCTGAGGGAGGATTGCGTCAGGAGTTTCCTATTGTATTCTACTAGCTGTAGCAGTGTCACTCAAAGTGCATCCACATTGTTAATTTTGGCAAATTAACAATGTATTCATCCAGTAGAGAGTCAGCTTGAACAAGGCCACTTTAAGGTCTGGACCTGCTCATACCAGGGAACAGATCCTTCAGAGTGGGGCTTCAAGACTTGGCTCTTTATTCCCCCAGAAAAACGCAGTGGAAGAGAACAAATTAAATAAACTGCGTAATTGAACCTTCATACCCTTTTCCCTGGTGATTTTTTGCTAGTTTGCTCTCTGGTGAAGCTGCTGGCCTTCAAGGCCTATAAATGGACGAATTAATCCAGGATCAGAAATGCTCTCAGCTGCAGCAGCAGTTCAGTGTATCTCTCCCTGCTTGCCCCCTGTTTCAATTTAAGTGCTTTACACCTCAGCATGGAGGTTTATTTATTTTATCCTTCATCCCGTCTCTCGCTGTTACACGTCTGAGCTGGGTGACTTGCCTTGGGATGGATGCTTGCCATTCTCTTGATGAGAGGGGAATCCAAGGACCTTGCTGAGGCAGGACTGAATGCCTGACCCAGATAAAACACGATAAATTCTACTCTGAATCTGCTGAAGAATCTGTCACGTCCCTTCAGTCTGCCTTTCATCCAGCTCTTTGCTGCGGGCCACATGACCCGCAGCTTGCCTTGTGATCCATCACTGTCACTCACACTGCAGTTTATTAGCCCCCAGGGAGGAAAAACTCATTTCTTTTAAAACCAGCCATAATTTAACAAAGGCCTGGCTCTTTTTCAGTTGTCTGCTGACTGATCCTCTTGTCTGATTTCACCTTTAGTTCTCCCCTGTGGTGGTTGCTGTCGTGGGTCTGGGGGGGACCCTTCTTGGCAATTTGTGCTTACCAGCCTCCCAAGGCTCAGCCCTACAAGGCATGCCATCTCCTTCTGTATTCTGTAGGTCTTTGCCTCTTCTCCCCTACAAGGGTAACCTCTGCTATGGAGGACACCAGTAGACCTGGGTCCTGGCCTGTCATTCATTCTGGTGGTGCCAGCCATTCATTCTGGTGTCCCAGCTCTCCATTGCACAGTGTAATTTGCTCCATGTGTCAGTCTGTCTCCAAACGTCCATCCACTTCTTTCCTCCCCAGTATCCTCTTCCTTGCTCATGTAATACAGGGAGAAGTTAATTGTATAGAAAGGCTGCATTTGCCCATGCAGGCACTGCAGCATTTTCAGTCTTCAGACTGTTCAGCTGTTAAAGACAGAACCATGCTACTGCCCTGCCCAACAGAAGTGTGCTATCATCTTGAATCACAGACTGAATTTGTCACATCCTACCTAAGGAATGCTTCTTCACTTGGACACTGAAGTGTTCTTCTAGGTCCTTTCCAATCTATCTGATTCTATGATTTTTCTGGAAGATGGTGTGCTTCGGTATGGAGAGCTGAAAAGACTGGGCTATGTGCTATCATCTACCTTTAAATAAAATCACAAGAGAGAAAATACCTTCAGCTTGAAATATTTTAGTCTTTGCTAGATCTGAGGAAGAGTTGTAAATAAATAACATTTACAGACAAAAAAATGCGGTGGATAACTTCAGTGACTGACATGCAGTATCATCTGGTTTCAAATACAGAAAACAGAAATTTCAAAATAATATGTGAGCTTTGAAATTGAATTGTGCAATTTGAATTGATCCTATTCTTTCTTCCATTTTTCCCCTACCTCTAGCATTAGGACACACCTCTGTAAGGTTTTAGCTGGGTATACAAACCATCAGCCCCCTTTGAGAATTTCTTCCAGGTCTTGTAGCATAGCTTCAGACTTTTTAACAATCTCATTTGAAAGAATCCAAACAAGCCCAACCTAATTTGAATGATTCTAGTTCTTGCTGGTACTTGTGTTGGTAACCGTGTGTTCTGTGTGTTATGTTTTTAGGTACTCCTTTGTTGTAGCTATGGGATACCTCACATTGTGCCACATAAGCCGAATATACATATTTCATTATGGGATTCTCACTACAGATTTTTCCGGGTGAGTGACTCTGCAAACTGGTTCCTGTGTCAATCAGTATTAGTTGATTTCAATGAATTGTAAGAATAATTTTTATCTTATCTGTGGAGCACCTGCATTTTGTTTCCCTTAATATTTTTTTGAGGCTTTTGTTGTGATCTTTGGGGTTTTGTTGGGGTTTGTTTTGTTTTGGTTTGGGTGGGGGTTTTTTTGTTTGTTTGGTTGATTTTGGTTTTTAAAAAAGGCATAGGCACTGTATGATTTTTGCACTGACTCATTGTTTCTACTGTTTTCTTGCTAGAAGCTGTGTAGTTGGAAGGCAGAGCTCAGTTAGCTAGCTAGGTTTCCCTGCAGATCAGCCTGGGAGGGCAAGTTGGGCAGTTTCTCCCTGGAGCTGTAGGAGTGACTTCTGTGGCTAGTGCTTGCTCCCTGGTGGTCTGCCCTGAGAGGTGGGGTGGGCTGCTCTCCTTCCAGCCCCCTAGGCACAGCTGTCAGCTCTGTGTCCCTTTTCCCCCATTCTCATTCATCTTGAAGCCCCAGCTGGGAAGGTGTTTCCCAGCCCAGGCTCTCCAGAGTGTGAGGGCAGGACTTGGGCAGGGCTGAGTTGCTGGTGGAACTGGGTGAGTAACCCAGGTAGAGAGATAGAGAGATCAGCTTGGGCTGTCAGCACTGGTGCTCTCATGGGGCCAGCTTGTTGCTGCTGCTTAAATAGCACAACTTTTGGTATGCTGTGATATGTGTGAAATGGTTTTCATACATACTGCATCTCTGATTTCACTCAGAGAAGCAGTGGAGGATGCTTTGCAAAGGTAGAGACAGCTAACCCTGTGTGCTTTGTTTGTGAGAGGAAGGTATGCTTTTGCATGATTTAAAACCAGCGTGCTAATCTGTATTCCACTTGTTTAACTGAATGTCTGAAGACACAGTAATTAGTAACATACCATGAAAAATTTCTGTTAACTCGCACAGTAAGTTTTACACAACTCTTCCAAGTCTCTTTCATCTTACAGGCACAGAGTAGGAGAATGAAGGTTTTTGCTTGTTTTGTGCATGTGTCTCTGAGGTGGTGGGTTTCAGCATTTAATTAAACTTGGTGGAGGGGCAGTTTCTCTCAGACTCCTGAGGTTTTTTTATTAAGGAGGCTGTAGTAATAGGAACTTACATGTTTAAAGAAATTTAGTTCTGTAATTTTTTCTGCAGTTCTTTTAATACACAAAAGCATGTCCTCAAAGAGCATGACATACCAAGAAGCCTATAAATGGGATTGGAATGCTATAGCTCAGTGTGTGTAAGAGACAGAGAGAGAAATGTGAGAGATCATGCTTTTCTGAATACTGTGTTCAGAAATGCACTCTGAGGCATATTAGCGCTCTCTCTCTGAATATATTTAATAAAGATCCAGCTGAGATGGGGGGGTGAAAGAATGGTGGTTGTTTGTTATGGATTAGGTAGTGTTCTCTGCTCTGATGAGCTCTGATGAGTTCTCTGCTCTATGATGAGCTTGAGGATAATAATGGTAGTGAAAAAGTAATGCTTGGACTTACTCTGTTATTTGATTTTGACTTGGTGCTTCAAGATACACACCAATTCCTAAACTTCAGTCAAAAATAAAACTACCAAGTAGTAAACAAGTGGAAAATGTACTATAGATATGAACTACACCTTCATGGTATATTTTAAATGCTAAGAATAAATACAAATACTGTAGTGGTATCAATAAAAACTTGCAATCCAAAGTGTTGAAACCCAGATCATCCTCATAAATCTCTCTTAAAACCTATTTTCTTCAGCTGTAAATATGTGCCCTTTGAAGCTTTTTGCACATACCTGAACAGATGTGATAACCCAGAGAGACAAAATATACTCTCTGGACACAGTTTTACCATATACAAGCAGCAACAGAACCTCCTTTTGCTCGTTCTCCCATATTTGATGGTTCCTCATCTGTTGCATGTTGTAGTAGGGAATCATTCAGACAGGATCTGGCTGGGAGAATGGCATTAAAGTTCACCCTCAGGGTTTCATAAATGAGTGAGACAGAACCATGGAGCTGAGCCCATCTCCCTCCAGCCTCCCACTGTTTTGGGTGAACCTGGCTGAGGATACATATTGAGAAGGCAAGACTCTGGATTTGGGGGATCTTTAAGATGCAACAAAAAACTCATCATCTGCTGACTTGTTTGAGGCTTCAGTACCCCATAAGTCTGGTGATATCTGGTTGCAAGGAGGAAGTTTTAACCCACAGCAAACAAGCACATAACCAGTTCTATTGCCATCAGTATCCAACGTCAGCTCCCTGAAGTGATGAGCCAGATGATCACTGAGTGTTTCCCAGCAGCAGTGCTGAAAGCCAGCATCCCTCATTTGCTCTCTCGACCTGCCTCGTGCACTTAACAACTTGCACGCACAACCCTTCTGAAATGTGCTTGCAAATACATTTCTGGGGCTTTTTTATTAATAGTTGGTTGTGCTATTTGTTTGGAGCCCTCCCATTCTGAGAACAGAGCTTGTAAAATGCAGGTAGAGATGGAGAGAACAAGGTAACTTTTGAGTCATATCTTAAGCAAACTGGAAAATGAAAGGTCAAGGTGTGGCACATCACTTCCAGGTTACAAAATAAGAAATAAGGGACTTCTTACCTGCTGGTGACTGGTTAATTCTTAACTCCTGCAAAGGGAAGGTTTGGTCACTGAGTCCCATGTCAAAACTGTATTCAAGCTGCTTGCAGCTATTTCTTGATTTAAGAGTTTTTCATGCTTAAGGAAAGAGTTTTACTTAAGGAAAAACTTGTGTTTTTTTAAAAACTACTGCCAGGTTTTAAGGGAAACAATTTCCATCTTGCTGCACTTCAATTTTAATTATTTTTTTAAAATGTGTATATATTTTATCAAATAAGTGATGATATAATTTAGGAATTTTCTCCTTACTACTTCCTCAAAAATCCTATTTGTTTTTGAACGCTAATTGTACAGTAACTGAATCCTTTGCTTCCCCCTTAATTCAAATAAATCTTTGAGAGAAACATGCATGTTTTATTTTGCTTGGTTTGCCATGACATTTGTACATTGTACCTGGAAAAACTAAATCCTAACTCTTTCTCTCTCTTATTTCTTCTTCTTTATGCTAAGAGGATTATGCTGGTAAGTTGTCTGCCTATACAACTTTATAAAAACAGTAATAATATCATACAGTTTGTGTTTTTTCCCTTTGTATCACAGGCTCAGATTGAGTATAGCAATATGATAGCTTTAAGGAAAATTAGTTTAAAATAAGGAATCTTGATTCTGATTTTTGAAAAGTAGTAATAGATAGGGTTTCAGTCTAGTGAGCTTCATGACCAAATTCCAGATGCATATGATCATCCATATAAAATTCAGAAGGTGTGGAACTTGTGTCTGTTTCAATCCTTTGCTTGATTAGGGAGTAGAGCTTTTTTATTTTCTCTTTGAATTCTTGCCGTGTCTGAGCAAAATTTCCCAATAGTGCAGGTTATTCAGTGAAATGTCAGAGAATGGTCATGCATATGGGAGTTTCCTTCATACATGAGAGAGAGCTGGGGGTGTTTAGCCTGGAGAACAGGAGGGGCCTTATCATGCTTTACAGCTGCTTGAAAGGAGGTTGTAACAAGGCTGGGGTAAGTCACTTCTCCCATATAACAATTAACAGGACAAGAGGAAATGGCCTCAAGTTATGCCAGGAGAGGTTTAGATTGGATTTTAGGGAAAGTTTTTTCATGGGAAGTGTTTCCAAGCATTGAAACAGGCTGCCCAGGGAAGTCGTGGAGTCACCGTCCCTGGAAGTGTTCAAGAAAGATGCAGTTATGGCACTTGGGGACACGGTTTAGAGGCAAAGATGGCAGTACTGGGTTAACAGTTGGACTCAATGATCCTAGAGGTGTTTTCTAGTATTAATGATTCTATGATTCTTGCTGCCATTCCTTATGGAAGAGAAACTCAGTTTGTGAAGATCACCAGACACACTGACAGTTTTCAATCTTCTGTTGGTCTTAGAGAGACCATAGCTGAAGTATCTGGGAAACTTGAGCAATTTTCCTCCCCACATCTGTCAAATCTGTAGCTCTTACACAAGTGCTTTGGTGGACATGAGTCTTCAGACACCACCTTTGTGTTTTCCCTATCCCAAATGCAGAGCAGCAGAAGCAGCAGCATTGTCAGCAAACCACCTAGAAAGGGGTGATCGTTGAGAGAGCCCTCTCAAAAAGCCATATGTATAAGCAGATGCTTCAGTAACAAGTGTCACTTCAGGCAGTGAATTTTTGCTGGGTGCTTAGTGCTTTGTTGCTGTATTTTCCCTCTCTCGATGGCTTTTAGTTTCAACCACAAAAAGAAGGAATAAAAGTACAGCAGCCCTTTTTCACAAAGGAAATACATTTCCTAATGAAAGCAAAGATAGATGTACTCTGTTACCATGTGAAAACACAGGCAGAAATTTTGTCTAGTCCTGCAAGTTTAGTTGGTTATTTTTTATTTTCTTGCCTTCTAAATGTATGACATGCAGTGCATTGCTGCAGTGTCTGCTCCAGCAGTGCTGGGGAACCTTGGTGTGCAGCTGGTCCTCAGAGGCAGGGCAGCAGCACAGGTGCAGGGTGAGTAAGGGGGGTCAGGCTGTTTTCCATGCCTGTTGGCTGCTTTGCTGCTTGGCTGGGTGCCTGTCCACTGGAAACAGCCCTGAGATCACTCACCACTGGATACAGGAGCCCTGCAAGAACTGCTGTGTGGGAACTAGGCAGAATTCAAGCAGGCAATCACTACTAGAGAGCTCCACACATCTAGTGTGTCCCTGGACACTTCTCCAGAAGTAAACACTCTTTTAAGTGAAATGCTTCTACTATGAAGGCTTAAGAAATACTGCCTGGAAGCTTTCACACACACACACAGAGAAAGGTAACACATCACATGAAGGAAATTGTAAGTTGCTTTGGAGGTGGCGAGTGTGTTTAGTGAAGTGTTTTTCCTCTGATGTACTTCAGTACTTCCTTTTACTGTCAAAAGCTAAAGTACAAGCTCACTGCCAGCTTGGCCATCCCCTTGTCAGCAATGGTTACTGTCACAGCAGGGTGTGACTGTGTGAACTTCTTGTCATGGCTTCAGCGCTGCAGAGGTAACCCTGAAATACATGTTCGCTGTTTTGGAGTCTTGTCTGCTGTGAGCCTTTTGACTCCACCTCCTCTCTTAGTGAAATCAGGTCAGTGGAAACTATTTCTAGCAAGCGTGTGCCAGACTTCTCCAGGGATTACCTAAGGTCAAGCAGACTCTGCTTGGAAAACATCTTTTCTCTCGTAAGCATCAAAGCTTGCTCAGTGCAGAAGGCAGCCTGTGATGCAGTGAGGACCCCCACAGCAGTCTACAGACAAAACATCTTTACTTCCACTGGCCTGTGCTTCTGGCAAATTTATTGTGTTGTGTATTATATTGTAAATATAATTTAAAAATTATATTAACTGATATGTTTTCATTTGGAAGGTTTATTTAGGGGAGTAAACTCCTCTATTGAGCATTCTCTGTAAACGGTTGCATCGTAGTCTTGTGTTATTTTTGAAGGCATCTAATGTGAGGTAAACAAAAATCCAAAACTGTCTTTACCTCATGTTAGATGCCTTGAAAAATAAAATTGTCCCTGGGTCAATTTCTTGATTTTTTTAAAATTAAAAGCTGGCCACTATGATTTGTGTGTAGGAGGTATTGCACAGCTAGAACTTAAGGTTAAACTCATAGCCAATATATAAAACAGGGGAAGGGAGGGGAAATCACACCACACATAAATCAGATTCTGTGTTTCTGTGGTAGTTTGTAACTGTAGTGCTTAATAGGACAGGTGGAGAGGGTGTGGCATCATCACTCAGCATGTGGCTGCAAAGCAATTGGTAGGTGTTCAAATGTGATGGATTGCAAGTTGTTTAGGCTTCTAAATGTGTTTTATTTCAAATGTTTCCTTCCTAGGGATAAGTCCTCATGCTTAATCTGTCAGCGTGAGTGTAGTAGGTAGATTTTCTTTTTATTCAGCCTAATTGCTCCCCTCCAAAAACCTGTGCATTGCAAAATCTGGGAGTAAGAAAAGGTATTGGAAGTTTTATAGTTTTAACTTCCTTTCTTATTTTTAGCACTATTGACTTTTTCATAGAGTCTAAGGGTTAAAATAGTATCATGTTGGAAACAGTTGACTACATGTGATATGGTGCTGTATTTAATGTATTAACTTTCTCAATGTTTTATTGCTGTTTGAAGTTAGAGCTTGCCTGAAAGGCTGAATAGAAATGGCAATCCAATTCTCTGGTATTTCAAAGTTTTAATAATCACAACTCTCCTGTTTAGGAATTTTTGATTCTTCCCTCCCCCCTCCCTGCCCTTTAGGGAGAGTTCCAGCATGTCATTATTTTGTTGTGCTCTGCCGTTTCCTGCAGCAAAGACATGGTGTCCCTGAGATCAAGTCAGTGGGGAATGCTGGGCAGGAGGAGAGGAGGGAGGAAGATGCTCCTTGTTCACCTGAAACATGGCTTACCCTTTATGTGCAGTCTTGATTGATACCTGACGCTGATCTCGTGAAAGATTTTGGGTGTGTCATCCCATTGCCACTCTACAGCAGTTTTCTACCTTCCTGAGTAGGGTAGAAAAGAGATCACAGAATCATTTAGGTTGAAAAAGACCTCTGAGAATCATCAAATCCAGCTTATGAGCGATCACTACCATGTCAACTAGACCGTGGCACTGAGTGCCACATCCAGTTGTTCCTTAAACACGTTCAGGGACAGTGACTCCACCACCTCCCTGGGAAGTCCATTCCAATGTCTAACCATTCTTTCTGTGAGAAATTTCCTTGGATGTCTAACCTAAACCTCCCCTGGTGCACTCAAGAGAAGAGACTGACTCTCACCTGGCTACACCCTCAGGCAGCTGTAGAGAGCGATAAGGTTCCCCTGAGCCTCTTTTCTCCAGACTAAACAATCCCAGCTCCCTCAGTCACTCATTATTGGACTTGTGCTTCTCCACTGCCCTTCTTTGGACATGCTGCAGCCCCTCAATGTTCCCTGAATTGAACTGAAGACAGGATTGGAGGTGCGGCCTCACCGGTGCCAAGTACAGAGGGACAATCACTGCCCTGGTCATTCTGGCCACGCTATTCCTGACACAGGCCAGGATGCCATTGGCCTTCTTGGCCACCTGGGCACATGCTGGCTCATGTTCAGCTGGCTGTTGACCAGCATCCCCCAGGTCCTTTTCTGCTGGGCCACTTTCCAGCCACTCTGGAAAATATGTATGACACGTAATATGACGATGTCTAGAGGGGCTTTGTGGCTCTCCTTCCCACTCGCCTTGACAGACACAACACTTTTGTTATCCTTTTTCTCCTCTGGAGCTGGGATTTGAGGGAGAAAGACTGTCCATCTTTTCTGATTAAAGTGCAGGAAAGGCTGACTTGTTCTGTTGGCTTACAATGTGCCATCAATGAGGCAAAGAATTCCTAATATAGATGAGGAGAACCTCTCTCCTCTGTGTTTATATGTGGTATGACTTCAGTGCAGGCTTTACTCCTGCTGCCCTCGGATTGTTTGCATTTTGGTTCTCTCTGGTTTACCATGGGGGCCTTGTCTAAGACAAGTGTCTAAATTTAGACACTTGAAGTCATACGCTTTTGGCTCAGAGCCTGAGGTTTAAAGTTACCCACTTCACTATTGGCGTGGAGCGCTTGCCATAAGAAACATATGCAACAAATTGAAGCAATTTGAAACAAGTGTTAATGTTTCCCCCATAAAGCTAAAAAGGTCAAACACTGTAAAAAAATATATTTGTGTTTATTGCAGTAAAACTGCTTGGTTCAGTGACGGCCTCTGTCTCTCCTAAGGATTAAAAAAAATCTGCCTTTTCATATGCTTAAAGGATTAGGATTTATGTGTCTTTGAAAGCAAAGCTAAATTTTGTCTGGGAAAATCTACTTTGAGAAACAGGATGTTGAAGATAATGATAAAAACAGCATATAAATCACTTTTCTTGAAAGATTAATTGGAATAAAGTTTAGAATGACTTTGACAATATTGCTGGAAGGTGAAAAATCATTGTTGAATTTGTCCATTCCTTAGCTACTAGCAGTGGTCTAGGTGACCCAAGAGGAGCTGCTGTACAAGCCCCTCTGTTACAATTGTATTAAAGTTCTGTCTACATTTAAGCCTATTCACAACTTTTTGTGCAAACTTCTTTTATTGACACTTCAAGTAGATACTTCAGAAATTATAAAAGCAATTTCTGATTAAGTAATTGGCTGATATTGCATATTCTGGTTTTGGGTAGCAAATGCAAATTACCCACACAGAATTACTTGTGGACTCTTGAAAAAGATCAACCATATTAAGTGTTAAAAAAAAAAGACCACTTGGAATGAAAGAATGTGTTTTGCCAGTATTTGTGTGTTTACCATCCTCAGCCTATGAATTATCTTGAAAATCTGTTTGAGTTATATTAGTGGGATAATCAGGTCATAAAGAGTTTATCTTAGCCATTGGGTTTACACTTGATTGTAACCAGTAGGTTGATTTAGTTAAGGATGATCCAGAATCTCTCTGTAGAACATAAGTATTTGACTGTTATTTTAGACAGAGACATCACTGAATATAAGTTCCACTTTTTGTTCTTTACCTTGAGAAATCTGTGAGACAAACACAGTGCTTGAACTAAAAAAAAACCCAAAAAACCCTAAACTTTTTTCTTCAATTGTGTCCCAGAAAATATATTACAATAGTTAAAATGAACAGCTGTAATGTTTGGCACAGTCATCTATGTCTCTTAAGTTCCATATGCTGGTCAAACTGTGTAAATAGTAAAATAAATGTGTGCAAATTCGAGCTTTCATTTCCAGGTTGAAGACATCATTTGTGTTCAAACAGAAACCTCCATCTGGTTAATGTTGTTAATTTATTCTCAAATGGAGAAACAACCCATTGTATTAATCCTCAGTGAAGACAGATCTCTTTTGTGGGACTGGTTTTACACACAGTTATCACAACTAATGCTTTAAAAATAGTGGTGTATCCTCATCACCCATTCCCATCTTGTGGCTACTGTGGTTGTGAGAGATCTGGGCCCCCTGTGTTGGTGTTCCCAGTGGCAGAGACACAGGGAGAAGCAGTGTGAGTGGGTGCTTGTCCCTTGCTTTCCCTGCCATGGGTCCTTCCAGATTGCAGATGTTCAGCTCCAGGTTTCGTGTTTAGGGCGCCACAGCTGATGGAGGAGCTGGTCACTTGTCCCCACGGTTTTCCTCCCATCTTTCCTCTTACCTTCCTCTAAATGCTCTTGGCTGTGTCCTTTATCCTTGTGGGAACCAACTCCTGATGCCACCAACTGAGTTTAGTATTTTTCCCCATTCCTTAGCTGCAGCAGCTCACATTTGCCTTCAGTGCCAAGAAGCTCTGTAAAGCTGGATACGGGAAGTACGAGTGGCCCTACTGGGAGTAGTGGCTATTTCTATGTGGCTTGTTTAGTTGGCACCAAAGCTGCTGGGTGGCTGCAAGCCTGGCTAAGGTACAACCAGCTCCTTTTTCCAGGGGCTCCAGATCCCACATGCCCATACACTCCCAGTTGGGTGGTGTATCTTGTACAGGCTGTTCACAAAGCAAATGCGTGGCCAATAAGCAAGTGGGAAACTGCTGTGCTGACAGCTATTCTGGTATTTGCACACAGTCCTAATTGATAGAGCTATTCATGTGGGGAAATAAGCATCTGTATCTGCAGAGTCAACATTTTTTTAGGGCACTGAGAAGACAGACAATAGGAGAGTAACAAACAGTAAGAGCCAGAGCTGGGTTATAGCAGCACTGCTGTATTCTAGTGTTGCATGGGGCTTCAATTTGGTCTTTGCCTGAAAAGAAGCTCAGTGGGCTGCAGAAGCTGGTATTTCCTGGTGGTGTGATTTCTTCTGAACTGCAATTTGCACTGCTGCGTGATAGGGAGATATAAAATAAGGCTTTGTGTGCACTTAGCAATTAAAAATTCCAGTGCAAGTTACTGTGGGGCTGTTTTGAACCCAGGCAATTGTCTTATGCCTGAGTGCCTCCTTCAGCTTTAATTGGATGTTTTCCACTTGTTGCTAATACAGTTATGCCTTTTAAAGGCATAAAGACATTCAGTGAGAAAGTTGGGAATAATTTGTATTACAAGACATGTAACTGTTGTTTCTGTCTTTGTTATAGTCCGTTGATGATAATTACACAGAAGATCACAACACTTGCGTGCCAGCTACATGATGGTAAGAAAAGGAATCTCTTCCCATGTCCTGAAGACAGCCTTTTTATTCCAGTGAATTCTATGGTTGATTTATGGAGTGAATGAATGTAGTTCAGTGAGTTGTTCCAAATGAAGAAGAAAAACTCTTTATGGAGGAAAATGAGAAACTTTAAGTTTTGATCAGTTTTTAGGATCCAACTGTCTTTGCAATATCAGAGACGACTGTTTTCCCCTTTGGGTATTCTACTTCCTTGGGGCCCAATTTGGATTTTAGCTAGTATCCAGTATCTCCTGTTTAGATGCTACAGTGCATCTCCATTAAGTTCTCTGAAGCTGTTATTTATTCTCAGAAGTCAAGAGCTGTTGGTACATACGTTCAGTCATAAACGTTAATATAGCAAAAAATACGGTAGCACTGATACATGTGGTGGTAATATACTCCGTGAGTTGTGAGAGATAGAATTCAGTAGCTTCTCCCCAGTGCAGAGGGAAGCACAGTTGCAAGCAGAGTAACATTGTCTTCAGTCTTGTGCTGTGCTGTGACAAAGAGCACTATTATTTCCCAGTAAAACGCCTGTGCCTAGTACAGTGCAAAGGCTAAGAATGTCAGCTGTCATCAGTAGCGTTATTGCTTGTGCTTACTGATGTTGCAGTGCGAATTTCTGATGGTCTGAGGCCCATGGCCTTACAAGCTGTGGGTGACTGAGTAAGTGCCTTGCTATGGAGTTGTTGTGAGCAAGGATTTAGGTGATGGCACACGGGGGTCTGGCATTGTTTACAAGCCAGCTTTGCACAAGTGAATCTAATTTTAGCTGGCTACAATAGGTACAGCTGGAAGCTTGGCCAATTGACCAAGTTGCTGGCATTCATGATGCTGAGGCTTATCTGCTTCAGTAAGTTGAGTCAGCTCAGGTATTGCTGTAATTCCACAGCAATGTGCAGCCAAGGTACACACCTATGATGTTGAAGGTAAATGAACAGACAGAAAGGAAAAAGACAACAGCAGAGGCAAAAGCGTTCTAAACAGACCAGAAATCCTACAGATTAATGATGGTGGGAAAGGCTCATTACACTGCAAACATCCATATATGGAGCAGTTGATCAAATGAAGGCAGGTTGCAGTTCAAGCATCAGTGGCAAATTTGTATTTGTAAAAATTTAACACAGCTGTCCATAAATGGCAACAGAAAAACAAAATACCCAGTCCTTTAAGTAATTAAGTGCTAATTGTTTCTCTGAAATTCAGGCCCTCCCAGTATTTACAAACTGAAACAATGGAGAGAGAATGGAAATGAGCAGCTTATCAGCAGTTGTTTTAGGATGTGGGTAATATGTGTGTATTGGTAATTATGGCCAGTATGTTTAGAACAGTAGTGTCAATTGGTGCAAAGTCCCTGATCTTTTGGGGCTGTGCACATGGAGCTGTGCACATGCTCCACATCAAGTGCTGTGACTCATCCCATGTAGTTCTCCTGAAGCCAGTGGAATTCCCTGCAGTATGTGCAGCTAAAGCTTTAGGGTGAAGGTTTTGAGGTACATGCTATAAGCAGTATCTGTTTACCACTGGCTGTGACACAAGATTTTTCCATAGTTTTCCTGGGACATCGAGTCTGTGCACTACCTCTGGCCCCAAAGGTCTTGTGCACTCAACAGGAGGTCACCCTTCCAGTCTGGACCTTGTACAATTCCAGATTATTACTGATGTGTATGTTTAGGCTTGCTCCAGCAGCAGGCAGCTGGGCTGCTCGTTCACACCAGTGGAGCTTCTGTTCCTGAGTGCCTGTTTCCCTTCCCCTGCCCACTCCTCCTGCTGTGAAATGCTCCATTTCTCACCAAGGAGCCAGCGGGAGGCTTGTGCTTAAATGAGCCAGCAGCTTCTGGCAACAGAGGTTTTTCCAGCCCAGGACAGTTTGTAGAGGTTTTTTGGAGGTCGCTGCCAGTTGGTGGCATTGCCACTTCCACTGTGTGCGTGGGAATGCTATGGCTGCTCTTCCTCACAGTGTAGCCAGGATGAGAAAGGGGGAATGAGGTAAGGAACTGGGTAAAGAGGTAGAGTAGAACTTGACATAGAAGTTAGGGATTGAGACATATTAAAACCACCCATGACAAAGAAATTTTGAAATTATGGCTTTAGAAATTTGTTTGTGGGGTGCAAGCATAAGGCTTTGGGAATAGCTTTTACTGTTTGTCTCTTGGAAAGATCTAATGTGTCTTTTCTTTCCAGGAATAGGGCGGCAAGCTGAGGAACTCACTGCTGAGCAAAATCGGCTTGCTGTAAAGTAAGGATCTGATTATCTGAGTGATTTGTGTCTAATTTCTTCCAAAGAAGTTGACTGTTTAGCTTGTTTGTTATTTGTTCTTTTGTTTCGTTTTGTTTTTTCCATTACAATGTCAGGGACAACATAGTGGCCCAGCCATGAAAATGTTTCTGGCTACTTTCCAGTCCATGAGATGCCAAAAGTCCTACATGCTTTTCCTATTTTCTTGAGCAGTTTTGTTTTTGTGATGCTGCTGTCATTGGTCTCCTTACACAAACATATCTTCTCCCTTAAATTCCTTATTTCTTCAGTTCAGGACTTCTGCCTTTATCACCTGTGCTGGTCAGTAAAGCACTGAAGGACTTGGCAATGTCTGATTGACTTAAATATATACTCCATATGCAACAGAACAAGTCTTTGCTGAAGTAACTTTTAAATTCAGGCTAAGACTATACTGTAGAGACTTGTTGGCCGTTATCTTCATCTGATCTGTGATGTGCTATCTTTCCAAGTAATTACTCCTCCCCTGTCAACAATCCACTGCATAGTAAAAATCCATTTTGGTTTGAGTCTAACACTTCAAGTGATGCTTTTCTTTGCCATAATTTTTGAAAGCGGGATTTTATTTTTTTTCGTTCTCCCTCCATAATGTTAATACCCCTGGGTCATCATGTTATGTAACTAGTCTTCCCATTTTTCATATGGAGAGAGCACTTCTTTGAGCACCCTTTTTTTTCTAGTTTATCTCTCAATACAAGTGCAACATGGAGTTGAATTTGTGTGTGGTTTTTTTTGTTGTTGTTGATTTTTTTTGTTTTGTTTTTGTTTGGTTTTTTCTTTTTTTTTAATGAAGAATTAGTGTTACAGAATTACTCTTAGAACCATAACTACTTTTCACCATGGTATGTTTGTTTAAGGCTAAGGAAATTATTTGCTTAATAGAAGATTCAGCCATCAAAAAATCTGCCTATGAACTTCAGAAACTAAGGGCGTAATTTCTTGAAAAGCAACAATCTTGTGGGTAGCTGTGACCCCATAGTGTCTATTTTTAAAGCTCACAGTATAATTTTTAACTGCACTTGGCCCTTAATTCTAGTCAAATTCTCCCTAAATGGGCTTGTTTTTTTGTTCTTGTACAGTAGATGAGTTCATAATTGAAAAGAAGATGCCAATAGCTTAAGTGTCAGTGGCAGACAAGTCATAACTGAAGAGTTTTAAATCCCCTTTGGTAATACAGCCTTTTGTCTTCCCTCCTGTTCCTGGTCTGTTTTTGTTTCTCACTCATCCTCTGTACATTCCTTTGTGCATTGCTCATGTCTCCCCACCCAACCATGTGCAGAACCCAAGCTGAAATTAATGACTTTATTTTTAATCTTACTGTACAGCTAGGAAGCCCACATCATGGACCTGATTTTGCAGGACACAAAGATGACCCTTACCCCAAATTGTTTGCTCCATCTTTCTGTGAAATGCTTTCACCAGAGAACATACCATTCAGGCACTAACATCTACAGTAACCAGTAGGGTGAATGCAGAAAATCCTTGCTAATCTAACTGTTTATTCAAACTAATTCCACTTCAGAATAGAAGTAGGCAACAGAAAATGTTTAACTGTTGCTTCGTTTTTCTGCTAGAAATTTGTTTTAGTCTTAAAGAATTTTAAGTGTGTTTTGGTTATGCGTGTCCATCTGTGTCTTGGGCAGGAGAGCCCTCAAGCACTGTGCCCAAGTGTGTGTCTTCATCTGAGGCTCCATGTTTACTTGACTGGTAACAATTAGGACATTTGTGGAGAGCACTCACTCTAATGCAGTGCAGAACGCAGTGCACAGTTGTTTGAATGTTGGCATTTTCTGCCACATAAAAACCCCAAGCCTAACAATTTACAAATTACACTGCTGCTGAGAGGCCTTTGCATCTTTCTTTTTCCATCCTAATGATCTGTAGCAGGGACAGTAGATCTTCTTCATTTTACATCAGATGTACAGCCCCAGAAGGAACTGGTGGGATATGCACTTGCAGAATGGAAAAAAAAATATGACAGACTTTCTTTGACTTTCATCTTCAGCTGCCTTTCAATTCATGTGTTTTTTTCCCCCTTAGTTCCTTTTCCTGTTCATGATGCAATACAGGCAATTACTTCCTTTATTTGAACAGTAGGAGAGAGTGTTTCTTCATTCTCTTCCTGTATGTCTCATGTGACACTTCCCATTTTTTGAGATGCCGAACTGAAGGGTGGGTGAGAGCTCCTCCCAGGACTGAGAGACCTGGTTTTAGAGACTCCCTGCCCTGTGGTTTGTATAACAAGGCAGTATGGTCCCTGACATCCTGGACAGATGTCCAAAACCAATTACCAGTTTCTCACTCCTGGTACTGCTGACCTGTCCAAAATAGACAAATTTATTACTGTTTTAGCTAAAAGGTTTCCAAAACTACAACTTTTCAAATAATTACCATTAGTTCACCTGTAGTTGAAGCAGTTCCATGTTACCTTTGCTCTGACTGCCATCTACCAGACATCACCAGAATATGACAGGCTGCATTTCATCTTCCCCAGAACAGACCTAGAGGGCTTTCAGCTGGGAGGAAAGGGGTAGGAGAGAAGTGAGGACTGAGGCAGACAGTGCAACAAAAAACGTTGGTGAAAGCCTTTGATGTGTTTTACCTTGTTTTCTTTTTTTTTTTTTTTTTTGGTTTGTTTGTTTGTTTGTTTGTTTGTTCTGTTGTATGTGGCTGATTTTCCACAGGTCAAGACCTTCTTTACTGGAGTATTTAAGTTATCTACTCAATTTTATGAGCATCATAGCAGGGCCTTGCAGTAATTACAAGGATTATATTGCCTTCATTGAGGGGAGGCATGTGCACATGAAACTGTTAGAAGTGAACTGGAAGCAGAAGGGTTATGACAGACTTCCTGATCCTTCTCCAACTGTAAGTTTTAAAATGACAAAGATTGATTGCAGGGGCAGGAAAGTACAGCTTTGTACATGATTCTCATAATTAAAAGCTAAGAAGAAAAACCAGTTTTGGGTTATCTTGCCAGTAAAGGTTACAGTGAATTTTTTCTGTGAGTGGCTGCTGCTTTTATCACAAGGTCAGGGGTGAAGGGGCTAGCAAATTTGCCAAATGGGTTTGGCATGCAAAAAGGGTCAGTTGTTAATGGGTGTCCTTTGAGCAGCGATGGGAATGGGCTGCAGGTTCTGACAAGGACAAGTTGCAGTTCAGCTTCAGACAGAAGAGGAAATTTCAGAAAAAGCCAAAAAAGTCAAATCTCCCCCATAATGTGGGAGATGTTAGAAGTACATGAATCACAGCTGATCAGAAACTGTAGCCTGTCCAGGTTATTTTCAAGAGTACACTTCACACTTTAAGATGACTCAAGAGGTAAATTTTTCACATAGTTTTAACACTAATTTTATTTTATATTTTTTAAAATATTACTTAAAACATTTTTAGAAAATAGCCTTTTTGTAAAGCAGGATAGCGTAGCATGAGGTCCAGATTCCTCTCTTATCTTAAGGTGAAATTGGATGTGTAGCTATGTGAATGTGTGCAGAATGTCTCCTCTGAAGTTGAGCATGTGCTTTTGTATGATTCCTATTGCACACAGCTGTCTTTCTACTGACCCTAGTGGTGTTAGTTCTGATTTACATTAGTCTGACTGAGGTCAGAATAAGGCCTATATTGTGGAGGATGCAAGTCAGGAGAGAGTATTAAAATCTGCATAAAAACCAGTTTCACATTACTTTATTCCAGAATTTGGAGAATATATTTTAAAAAAAATCAAAAGGGTCAAAAAATACATGGTCGTTTTAATAGTATATTGCATTTTTATTAGCCTTTTGAGAACATAAGTCAATTTTCACATGGTATCCAAGTACCAGAATACCTTTTAATGACAACTGGATCAAGAAGGGTTTACTCATGGTGTGTATTTGCAAACAAGCTTTGAACTGCTGCAGTAATTATCAGTAATGTTGTGTAGGAAGCTAGGGAGCTGGAATAGAAAATGCTGTGGCAGAGCACACACCCTGTATTGTGGGTACAAGTGTGCTGTAACAACACAACGCTTTTTGGGCAAGTGATTTTTAGCAAGACTTCTGGGTGGTAGCTGGGTAGTTAGACCTACTGTTGCACAGAATATCAGTGCTTTTGGCTTCCAGGAGGAACCCAGTCTTTAGTTCCAGGAGAAGGCAGTACATTTAGAGAAGATTTCTGCCTTCCACTGTAGGGTTTGGTTTGTTTCCTTTCCCATTTTAGAATCTCTGCACACTGATGTGGAGTCTGTCATGAAGTTCACCACTGATTTTGACTTGTGATTGTCCAACCTATCTACAGGTAGTTCAGTAAACCAAATGAAACTAGAGCTGTGACTCTGGCCTTTTCTTGGTCACCTCTTCTAAATTAATTAGTATTAACTTTGTTACTGGTAACTTTAATGGTTCATGAAGCCCATTGTTTTTCTATGTCATGAGCACTGCCTTGTTCTTCCTCTTAAGCAAATGTTTCTAACGAATGTTTCATTGTTTGTGCTTTTAGGGAGCAGTGATGTACAAGCTGTGTATCACACTAGTATCTCTCATTTTATTCTTGACACTTACCAAGAACTTTCCTATGGCATATATTATTGATAACGAATTTCTTGATAAAACTCCCTTCTTGTCAAGACTTGGTTACCTGTATGTCGTAACACAGGCAGCAAAACCAAAGTATTATTTTGCATGGACTTTGGGTAAGTCTGGCTACATTATGTATTTTTGTGTGTAGCAAATAAGTTCCTAAATGGGGGAGGAGGTCTGAAACCTGGGAGGGGGGGAAATAAAATTGTTCCTAGACCTGTAGTTCACGTGGGAGATGTGCTCCTTTAGGCAGTGGACCCTGTGCTTGTTGGGGGGCTGATGCTAAGCCTTGCCTCTAAAGCACTGTGGGGTCCTGTATACACCTTGGCTTTGAGCAGTCCAGAGGAGAGATTGGAGAACCATGGGGAGCAAAGGAAGTGTTGGGAAGGACCAAAATCTCTGCAAGGTAAAGGGAGAGGAGAGGGCTCACTGAAAAGAGAAGCAAATTTTTTTAGGAGCCAGCTGGACTGGTGGTCAAAATAATATTTTTGCATTTTACCTTCTTCTTTTACAAGTCACGTTTCACCATCTATGTGTGAGGAGTCAAATCCTTTAGGCCAGGCTGAAAATATCCTGGATTTTTTTGCTGGTATTACAAGACATTGTGTGTAGGGGACATCCTGGAAGTCCAGCAAGGAATGCATATACCTTGAAGCAGAGCAGGGTGTCACTGAGATGGGATGGAAATAGCCAGGGAGACTCATTGCGAGGCTCTGATTAAACTGCTGGGAATGAAACTGTCAGATTCAGGGAAGGCAGTCAGGACTGGCATGTGTGGGATGGGAAAGGCTTTGAGATAAAGAATGGCCTGCTCACAAACTTACTTTTGTGGGATCCAATATTAAATTGTTGCCTCCATTTTTTTCTGGCATTATAGTTAACTGGAAGGCCATTATTAAAGAGATAAACTGAACTTGCATTTGTGACAAGACCAAGCTGTAGAGGCTGTAGAAATGTCTTACAAATGAGGCAGTTCACAGAAAAGTATGCATTGCGTAGTGGAGGGTGAGGCCTCCTCTATTGATATCCCAAATCCAGGCAGCAGAACAGCAGGCACTTTATCCTTTTTTTATCCTTTCCCGGTTTTGTTCCCAGTGGCATGGCCCAGGGCATTACAGAAGCCCTGCTGAAACGGGCCCATAAATGCTTCATGTCCCCAGGATAGGACAGGCACACTTATTGTGTGGGAGCTGCACCGCCCAGATCCATGGAAAGAAAATTCGGCTTCTCACTGCATTAGGGATAGTCCCGGGAGCCAGGCTGCAAACCCAACTGTGAGCTGTCAGTGAAACCACTTTGGGTCTGAGTGCCTCCATCCAAGGAGCTGTGAAAGCCACCCACAGCCCAAGCTGTTCAAGTCTGCAGGGACACAAACCCCGGTGGAGCAAGTGGAGATTGGGGTTTTGTGAGCAGCTTGAGGGTGCACAGTTGTGATTTTTCTGTGCTTCACTCCTTCCTCTTCACACAGCAGCCCGGGAAGGAAAAGGCCAAGGGGTCTGCTACATAATTATTGCTCATCCCATGATTGCTGGTTTCTTGGTTTTGGCGAAGAAACACGAATTATTCAGTCCTTGCTACCCTCAGAGCAAGTAGGAGCAAATCCAGGAGTCCACTGCTCTGGGGGGATGGTTATGTTCAGCTCCAGTCTCTGAGATTGGGTAGGATCCTGTGGGCCAACTTCAGGAAGGGTTGTTGTTTATTTTTTGAGGGTTTTTTTAAGCAGGGAGAAAATTAAAAACATGGAGAGTTTTATTTGCATCAGTAAAATCTACCTCATTTAGGAAAGTGGAAGACAAACCAAAAAGTTTCAGGTTAGAGAAGGTTGCTTGTTTATTTATTTATTGTTAGTCTTGTTGCTTATAATTAGGTTCCCTCCCTAGTTTTGTGCACTAGGGCTTCTCCATGAGCTTGTGCCTGTACTCACAGCATTTACAAAGTAATATTAGTTTTTATTCTTGGGGAAGAAATGCTGACCTTTTAAAGAATAACCAGGCTTGTATTTTGTAAATGACCTGGAAGGAAAAGCCTAACCTGTATTTGCACTTCCCTTTTTCTTCCAATGATCCTCAGTGTTGGCTGTAACTAGTGATCCAGAAACAATAATGAATTATCCCTTCTATTTCCTTGGAACTCCAAGTAGGCATTTCTATCAGGGACACATTGAAATCAGAATGTTGAGACCCAGGGATGAGATGGCTCCCAGGCACCTCTGAGAGGGGAGGTGGTTGACAAGAGTGCATCAGTGTGCAATGCCTATTGTTATCAAAGCTTTTACTTGCTTTAAAGTAACTAAGTGTGTAACTGAAGTTACTCAATATTTGGTTCATAGAGATGTTGAGGCACTTTAGTGAGACACTCAGCAACAGGATTAGCAAAAGGCTTTGTCTGCAGAATTCTGAATGACAGTCTTTAATTAACATAGCCATGTTGGAACTCTTAATAGAAATAATAAGCATATCTTTGAGATATTAATTTTTTTTTAATTTGGGAAAATGCTGTGACATCCAGGTGCCCTTTTGAGAAAAATGCTCATTCATTTTATGGTAATATCTGTCTCAGATGAATAATAAAGGCCAAATAATAGGAAAAGTGATTTATATTCATTGTTATTTTATTATTTTATTTCTTCTGCACAAGGAGTACCTAGTCTTTCCTCTTGAGGAAATGACTCTTGTGTAGCCTTATAGTAATGCTCTTTTGCAAAGAAGAAGCTTCTCCTAGAAAGAGAGGTTGCTAAATCCTACAAGGCTGGCTTGAATGTTTGTTTAGTGCCATATTGACTTGTAAGAAAATGTCTCTTCCAGCAGTCTGATTTGACCTGTTTTGCTTTGACATTGCAGCAGATGCAGTCAACAATGCAGCTGGTTATGGATTTAGTGGAGTTGATGAGAGAGGCACTTTCCGCTGGGACCTGTTGTCCAATTTGAATATCTGGAACATTGAGGTGAGATAAAGGAGTGGCTGTGTTGGTATAATTATACAGAAATGAGCATGATAATGGGTGAAGGCTTTACTGAAAGGAAAGTAAATCTATCAGCTACCAGGCTGCTCCTCTTTAGCACAAAGAGGTTTAGTATTTTATCTGTTTGACAGATAAAATGCATCTGTCTCACAGGCTTCCTTATGCTCTGCATTCAGGTTGTATTTCTAAATAGTTTTGTGAGGGCTAATAAATAATTATATCAGACATTTAATAAATGAGCAGTCAATTACTGTAGATTGTGGCTGAGCTCAGTGGGTCAGCAAATTGTTCGCAGCTACAATTCTTCACCATCTGTGGTGTGTTCTGTTTATTTACTTCTAACAATCTTTCACTTTTGTAGCCCAGTTGAGATGAGTGGTGGTAGTGAAAGAGGCTGCCACAAGTGGCACAGACACGTGCAAGGGCTGAACTGCCTCTGGTACGTGGAGAAAAGCAAGGGTAGGAGACATAACAGGTACACTGAGTGTGAGGTGACAGGGGCACACAGAGCTTAGGTGGATGCAGGTCTGGAACACCATGCAGCGAGCCACACTGTTTCTCAAAACATCTCTCACTCCTTCCTTGTGACTGCTGCATCCTTTTAAGATCCATTAGCCTTTTGAAAGCTATTCATGTTTGTGTCTCTAACGCAAAAGATGGCCCCTGTAATTTGTTTGCCCTGAAGAATATTTTGCGAGTGCCAGTGAGATGTGGAAATATTTATGTGTCTGCAATTGCTTTCTAAAGGCTTCCTTTTTAGAAATAGGAAGAGCCTCTGTAATTCTCTACTTGTGATTTTAAAAGTAATCACAGATAAAAATAAGTTGACTGCTTTATTGCTGAACAATCTGTGACTAAGTGAATGTGCTATAATAGCTCTTCTCAAAATCGAAAGAGCCCCTGTAATTCTTCATTGAAGATGCCAAAATTGGAAGCCTCATTATACATTCCCCGTTTTTCAACATTCTTTCTCTTCTTCTTTTTTAACCGTGATTAATCCTCAGTGTAGTCCTTGATGAGTACAGGATACACAGCCCAGAAATGCTTTACACGTCCTGATGACAGCAACACCTAGGTACCCCTCTGAGATCTTGAATCTGATCTGATTCAGTTTTCGGGCAGATGATTCTTACTTTGATGGGCTGAGGCAGCTGCTGTTTGAAAGAGGAAAGTAAAATGCAGCCAGTACTCTTCAGTCAAGCCAAATGAAGGAAACAGGAGCCTTTGCTCCTCTATATCTACTGAACTGATAGCCTTGCAAAACTTACTTTCTTTACTGGCCACATGGGCAACAGAGATCAGAAATTGTTTCCAAGAGCATAAAATAGGGTGCTGCCTGATTTGATCATGTGTGCAATGAGAAAAAGAGAGACCATGGCTGTGGAGACCATGGCTTTGGGTAAGCCTTGAACCATCACTTTATGTGTCAACAGCAATGCTGGGAGTTGAAGTGATTGTGCAGTGTATACAGATACAGTCTGTATATTCAGCAGGTACAGCCACCTGCATGTGTAAAATTACCTCAGAGTTGGGAACTGGAGTGCTAAATGGGACTATCTGATCTGTAGAAAAGATAAGCATGTGGAAGGAGTTGTGTGGGCCTTAAAACATGACAGGGGTTAAGAGCACATGGGGGACTTGAAAGCCTTGGCAGCATGCTTGTTTTGACAGCCAGCAACTACTTCCTCTCTTGGTAATGTAACAGGGGAGCTTAAAGGAGGCCAAAAGAGAGTGACAATATTAGCTGGAAGAGAAACTGTGTTTTTCTTGGCTTCTTGTGGTGCAGTAATGCAATTAAAATGTGGCAGTGCTGCATTGGGAATTGCTAATCATTTTAACTCTTTAAATGCAGAGGATGAAATGCTAGCTTTAAGGATTCTGCACAGAAGTGCAAAGGTACCTGCACATTTCCCTTGGGAGCCTTTGCCCTCAATCAATTTTTTCAGTGTGCCTTTGCCTTCAGCTGATATGGCAAAATATTGCAATGTCACTGAACCTTGTCCCCACTTAGCCAGGGTGTCCTTGGAGGTCTCTGCCAGCAGGCAAGGGACCAAGGTGGAGTTGGGAGGTGAAGTTGATCAGCAGTAGGGGAACTGATGGAGTCTGGCAGGCCCCTAAAGCTGGGGGAGCTCAGAGGAGGAGATATGGGTGGTTCTCTCAGGATACCTGAGTCCACTCTGGTTTCTCAAGCTTAGCAGTGGGCTGAGAATTGGCTTCTAAATTTAGTCCTAATTATTTTGGCCATGTTTTTCAGTCTTCCCCGTTCCTTCTCAAAACAACAACAACAACAACAACAACAACAACAACAACAACAACAACAACAACAACAACAACATATTTTAAAAAATAACACTTTGTTTTAGTAGTACTGTAGGGGAGTCCAGATTGCATAATGGGTAGCAAGATATCTGTTCTAGAAATAAAGCTGTTTATGAACTGAAAGGAAGGCCAAGCATATAAAACAAGAAAGCTTCTCAGATTTCCCATTATTTGAAAAGTAACCAAACTCTATATTTAATTATATGAGACAAAGTGAGATTTTAGAGCAAGTGCCAAGTGTTAGCAGAGAGCCATCAGCCTAGTTAATGTCCCTCCCAAGTCATATTAGTGTAATGATGGATCATGGCACAGTCTTCACAAAAGTTAGCTGCTAGAATTAATATTTTCCTTGTACCTCCTCACTTATTTAAATTGCAAGTAGTGTTTTACAGGCTTCATTGCTAACATTTCGTGTGAATTTCTTTTTTAGACTGCGACAAGTTTTAAAATGTACATTGAAAACTGGAACATTCAGACAGCTGCCTGGCTCAAACGGTAAGAGTAATGTTACATGCTTGTGAGATCCAAAAGCTCTCCATGGCCTGGAAGAACACGGATTGGTGGCTCTCATAAATGTATAGAAGAACTCTTGTTCTTCCTTTGTTTTCTGTGTCTGTAATAGTCGGTGCAATACAAGGGCGTTTGGTGCTGTAAAGTTTTATTACTACAAGTGTAAAATGCTCCTATTTTATATATGAGCAGCAAAGTCATAAATGAACTGTTCAGAACATTCATAATAGAAAGCAATAGCATTTTGTTGCTTCCCTCCATTATCTTTCCTGTACTCTTTTGCTTTGCTATGTTATGTTTCCTACACAGACGTGATTCTTGCTCTGTCACTGGGATCCAGAAATTCAGTGAGAAATAAGGTCAAAATCTTCAGAGTCCCAGTGTAGTCTGGTTCAGAGTTACCTTAAGATGCTTGCTAGGGAGTCCTTATTTAGGATATGAGGAAGAGACTTACAGCACTGAGATGATCTGATTTTAACCTGTTAACCTGTTTAATATGTTAAGGTACATCTCATAAATACCAGAATAAGTCCAAATTTTGTAGATTGGACTGTGTATCATTACTCATTTCACTTTCTGGTGTGATTAAAGCTCAGCATACAGTCAACATAGTGTCTGAAATGCAGGCTCAGATTTATTGTAGTTATTGTAACTATAATGATGGTAAATCTATACATCTTAAAAGTTGATGTCTACTATTTTTCATTATTCAAATGATTCCTGGTAAGAAATGCATTATCTTGACTTGTTTCTGTGGAGCACAGGATTTGATTTAAACTTCAGATAGACAAATAGACTGGCTGTTGCTTTCTTGAACTGTTATCCTTGCATCTTGGGAGTAAGATTTTTGCTGCTAAACTTAGCTGGAATCCCCTGTTTTGCAATAGTTTACGGCACTCCCTGTTGTTCCCAGCATCTGCCAGATAACTGTTTCTAAAAATATCTCTCTTCACTAGAGTGAAGGGTGGGGTCACATCTCTTTGTCTTTCAACTTGCTCTTGATCTGTCATCAGAGTTTGAAAGGGTAATGCATGATTCCAGATAGAGATGTAAAGGTGAACAAAATCTTGCCTGCCCTTTATTCCATTATTGATTTAAATGCTTTGAGCATCAAAAATATTTGTACAGGCACTCTTTGGAAACTCTTTTGCATATAAGCATACTTCCTCATTCCATCTAAACCTCCATTTAAATGAAGGGAGAGTGTCTCATGCCCCAGTCTGTGACTGAACCAAGATAATGCTAAGAAAACAGAGTAAGACCTTAGAAACAGAAGGATTTCAAGCACCGTGGCAATTGTTCAGCTTCTTCTGTTTTGTTTTTATTTTTGCAGTGTCTGCTATGACAGAGCTCCCTGGTACCCTACGGCTTTAACATTTATCCTGTCAGCCCTGTGGCATGGTATCTATCCTGGATATTATTTTACGTTTCTCACTGGAATCCTTATCACACTCGCAGCCAGAGCAGTATGTACCTTTCATTGTTCTCTTCTAGGCCCATGCTAGACACTGTCCAGCTGTCAGCTGCACCCTCACATGGTCAAGCAGCTTGTCCCTGCTGTGAGCCCTCTTTCATGCCTTTGCAGGCTTGATGTTCGCTGAAACTCTGTTCTGTATTGATGCTAATTGCCAAGTACCCAGCAGTTATAACCAGCACCAGTTCTGGATGTGATGCACTGCTGTCCCTGGCTGTCTAAGGAAATGTTACTTGAGGATGTACAGTTTGGTGTGCCACCAGCTATGTCCATGCAGTCAAATTAGCTTGGGATTCAAGGTCATGTTGGATTCCAGACTTCTGCTGGGCCATGTTGCCTGTATGCTGGCTTGTAATTAACTCTGGGCCCAGTCTTGCACAAGAAGCTGCTGTGGGTTGAGCATTAGCCTAAACTCAAACAATTTGTGTGGATGCAATTGATGCAGTAAAGTGGTCTCTCTGTTTATGGACCTTATTTTGTGTAGAGTCACCAAAGACAGAACAGGGTTCATGTCTCACTGTTGTTAAATTTATCACTGCTGATCTTTCAGGCTGAACCAGCCACTTGTGCAGGGCTGGGAAGCACAACTGTTCTCTTTTGGAGTTTGACTATGGATAAATAACCAGGTTAATCTGAAAGGAGAATTGAAATAGTGACCAGTATTAACCACTATTGCTAGAGCAGGTTGCTGAGCATGTGCTTTGCCTCTCATTTATGAGGATTTCACAGATGTGCAACTAACTTAAAATCTCTAGGGAATGGCAGTCACTTGTAGGTGTAAGCACTTGTTCATTTAAAGTAACTTGGATTTACTGTTGATAGCCAGTAAGAAATGAAAACCAGGAGGGAGGAACAGCTATTCCCAAAAAATAATTGTGCCAGACACCCAAAATGAGAGAGCGTGCCCCTGTAGTTATGACAGAGTAAATGGGGGTCCATTTCTCTGTTTGCCAATGGTTGACTGAGATCTTGAAAATGCCAGTCTGTACACGTCAGTATTCCTGCTCCCAGTGCTTTGGAACTGGTGAATGAACCTGCCTGTGCTACTAATGCTGATGGTAAGCAGAGAGTCATGCGCTGCTGTGTGTCTGTGTGGCTGTGCCTAAGAAATGAATTGATACAATTTTCTGCTTACTTTCCCCTGACCTGCAGATAAGAAACAACTGCAGGCATTACTTCCTCTCGTCAGTGCCTCTTAAGACAGCCTACGACATCGTTACCTGGGCGGTCACTCAGCTGGCCGTGTGCTACACGGTCGCACCCTTCGTTATGCTGGCTGTGGAGCCCACCATCAAGTTTTACAAGTAAGTCCTCTTCCCTTGACTTTATTCTCCAGGGTGGCGTAGACTTGTGTTAAATAACCCAAACCACACTGAAAGGCAGTTAGCATTTCATCAAATTTGAAAGGAGCTCAGATAGGATGCTTGCTAAAGTATAAGAGGTGACTTGTGCGCTCCTGCAACATAATAAGATTATAATGGTGCCAAGGCAGAGCACTTTGGTTGTTCTTCTCATTTTGTGTCCTTACATGACATTTCATATACTCAGTTTCCATTTTCAAAACAGTTGGGTCTCAACCATTAACAGTAGCCAAGGCTGAAGAAGTTAAGAATAATGTGAGTTGGCAGTAGGAAGGAGCTGCTGAACAAAGACCAGGCTTCCAGCTGCTGAATGCGTATAAGAGGAGGTGTGATGGATCAGCAGGAAATATGGAGGGTTCCTGGCAGAGCATTGCTCCTTGAAATGAGTATGCTTTTTGTTTCTAAAGTATGCTTCTTTTTGTACAAAGTGAGTACTTCCCCAGATCCCTTAAAAATAATAAAACACTGATGTTGCAGAGTACATTGGATGTGCTCTAATAAAACCAAGTTGAAATAGAGAAATTGAGAAAATAATTAGAAAAGGGAGATGGGACTACATTTTACTCTTTCATTTTACTGTCAATATAGAGTAACAGCTTTTGGTTCAGAAGAAAGACAATTCCTTCCTCCAACATAAAAGACACAAATCTGGTAGTCAAGACAGCTGTTATCTGTTTGCAGGAGGCTGAATTTCGACATTTTCTATTCCTGTTTCTTGAAATATTTGATTTCAACACAGAAAACTTACCATGGAGTAAAAATTTCTCCAAATCTTTCTTAGCTTAATTTCTTAATAATTTTGCCCTGGTGACTTTTGCCCTGCTTAACTTTGAACATAGTTAGCATTTAAACTTAGAGACTTGTAAGCAAGGAAATGTTATGCTTTTGGACTAGGGCATGAATGTCTTGAGCACTTCACACCACAAGAAGTGGTCTTACACACTTTACAAGGATATTAAGGACTATGGTAAAAAGCATAGATGAGACCACAGAAATGTGCATTGCTATGTTTAACAGCTGGACCATACTGGTTCCAATTGTCATCTTCCCCAACCTGCCAGAATCTCATCTATTTGGTTTAAGTATTTTTTATTTCTCTTCAAACTTGTGTATATTAAATTATTTGAAAGAAAAATATTTGATGTTTAGAAACATACCAAATACAGATGTCTCTGAGCACTTACCTTCAAAAAGGCCAGCCTTCTGGAAATGTCATTCAGTTAAAAGCTGAGTGTTTTGATTTATTGAATCACTTTGATTGAATTTTTTTGATTTCTGTCATTTTTTAAAATTTTTTTGAAGCATTAATCATATTTCTTCAGAACTTGGCCTTGTGTATTCTAACATTAAAAGAGAGATGGGCTGAATATGTCTGGGGTTGAATTACATGGGTTTATCTGAGCTGTCAGACTTTGGATTCTAGGGTTTGCTGATGGTTTCCTTGCCTCATTATCATCCACAGCATTATTTTCATCCATGCCAGCAGACACCATATTCCGAGACTGTGTGAAATTCAAGGGTATATTTTTGTGCTTTCTAGGTCAGGTTAATACATTCTGCATTCATCCCTTAGCACTAAATTCTGCATTTTGGGGTTGCAGAATTCATGTTATTCCCAAAAAAATATAATATTCTTTCTGCTTTTGTTCCCAGGTCTGTGTATTTTCACATGCACATTCTATGCATCCTGGTGTTGCTCCTGTTACCAATCAGACCTCCAACCCACTCTGTTAGAAGGGCTCAGAATCAGGCCACTCTGAACTCTATTAAAAGCAAAGACAAATGATGCCTCAAAAGAAAGCTGCCAGCATTGGGAAATCAAACTGTTGTATTGTAAACAAAAAAATAAGAAGAAAAACGGGTTGCAGGAGATCAAAATACAAGACAAGTGGCATTTCTGTTGGCTATCCTAAAATATTACTGGAGAGGGCAGAGAAGAGCCTGAATGACTGTATTTCAAATTATTCCAGTTAATGGAGATTTTACAGGCAACGTTTACGGGCTCATGGGGCATTTCATTTTTATAATAAATATTTTTATGAAGTGTTTTTATATATTTAAACTTTTTCACAGAGAGGCATTTTTTCTCTTTTACAAAAATACACAACTATTAACCAACAAATAATCTTGTGATTAGAGAGAGGGACAGAAAGCAGCTAGTAAAGAGTTAGACCAGCTGCCTGATAGCCTGGTGCTGTGGGCAGCTGTCAGGGGAAACTTTTCATCTCTTGGTTTTGGAGAGAGATGGTGCAAGTAGAAGACTACAGGCATGGGGTTGCTCAAGGTACTGGTGCTGACTTGTGCCCCAGCAGGGGGAAGGAGGAGTGAGGCTTTTCCCATCAAACCCCGGAGCAGGGACTGCAGCCTGAGCTGGGCGGCCAAGGTACTTCACATCCTTCAATGTGACACCTGCTGGTGATGAGGGCAAGGCAAGTCCCTTGGGAATTGGTGTCTGGGAGCACTGATAACTGGCAAAGCCAAAATTTAAAGCCAAGTAAAAGAAAACAAAAGGCAGAAGGGGGAACTCAAATCTAGAGTAGAAGGAGGGACATACAGCCTGTGGTCTGTAGAGTTGTGCTTCTCTGATGACGCAGCTGGTGCTCATTGCTATATCAGCCTTACTGTGTAGTCTTAGTGGTGCAGCACTTCCTTTTTTGTATCAAAATGAGTGGGGAGCCACGCAGGGTTAGTGTTTTAAATCTTGCTGTTATGGGTTAAATCTGAAAAAGCTCTGTAGTGGATTAGACTGCTCTACTCAAAAACATCCCATCTTATGGAAGGGTTACATTCCAGCAGACAACACTAATAGGAAACCTGAACTGTAATTATCACAGTCAAAATAAATAATTCTCTACAAAATATTGTGATGTGATATGATCACCACAAGAGTCAAGACTGAGTCCTTGTGTGATCTTGACATCTGACTTTACTGTTGCTGCAAGTTTCCCTGCTTGTAAAGTCCTTGACTTACAGGGATGTTTTGAGGCTTGATTCCTAAGTGCTTGTTGTGCATTGAGATAACCTGCTGCAAAATGCTGTGTCAGGGTTTTTATTATTTTTTTTCTTAAATCCATTTAACCCAGTAAAATAGACTGGTACCACACATCAAAACCAACTGAAGCATTTAAAAAAATGTTTTCCAGGAATGTTTTTATCAGGATTTTGTAGAAAGCAGTTCCCTTGTTAAAGTATTGGTATTACTTTATTGACATTTAACTAATGTGTGATTGAGGGAAGAATCTGCTGTTTACTGCATTCTGATTTTTGTGTCAGATTAAAATTTTGCAGAATCCTCATGTTTTGAGAAGAAACAAATCAGTGAAACCAACACAAGTTCCAAAAAAAGTGATGTTTTTTTCTCTGATGGGAATTTTTTGTCCTGTGACCACATTATGATTTAGAACATAGTTCATGGAAGAGTTTATTTGCTAATTTATTTTAAAGGGCAAGATGCGATTAAAAGATTGATCTGAATAAACAATTTGCTTTGTGTCACTGCCTGGCATTATTGATCACTAACATGTACTGTGAAAATGGGTGAGTGGGTGGGTGAAATCACTCTTGTGAGGGAAGATGTTCAGGTCTGCTGGATTTTACAGCAGCTGAGCTTTCTGTCCAGCTCCTGCTGAAACAGAGACAAGGTGACCCCTGTCTGTTTTCGTGGCAGCTTTGCCCTTAACTTGGCTGGTCTTTTTTCGTCCTCGTGCATGTGTTCTCCTTGTGGCACCAGCCTCAGTTGCACCTCGGGCATCTAATGTTTCCCTTGACTTGTCTGATTGTGCCATCCCTGTATCCTGTGGGAGGGAGCCAGGGCACATCCCCAGAAAGGGATGGGGAGCTGGGTGCTGCTGGCCCTGGAGTCCTGGGGGCTGAAGCCAGTCTGCAATTGCCTCCCAGAAATGAAAGAATCAGTGTGAGCTCTGGCAGAGCCAGCAAAATTCACATGAACTCTGGGCTTCGGCAAGACTGTGGAAGTCAAATGTTCCCAGCAGGTTGGCCTTAGCACCTGCTTTGGAAAATAAGTGCTCTCAAAGGGGCTTGTGTGTCTGTAGCTGCTGCTTTGTGCCCTGGGATCTGCCTGCACGGCTCGTGCCCTGTTCTGCAGTTCTTCCTGAGCTGTGCACCTTCAAGAGAGGCCAGGTGTGATCAGTGGGGTTTCTCTTCTTGTGTTTTCCCCAGGTGAATCTTGCTTATATGTAATGCCATTGACTGATGGTGTACTTTGGCTCCTATAATGTGATGAATTAGTCTGGGCTAGTGAGCAAACTGTTACTCTCCTGTCACATTGCCTTCTCAGCCTGAACCTCTCCCTGAAAACAGGCGCCCTGGGAAGCAAAGAGAACTGGTCATACGGATTTAATGTGATCTATTACATGAGCCAAAATTGAAACTGGCTTCTTGAAACATGGTGTTTGCAGGGAAACTTGGTGGTTGGATTAGTCTTAAAGCTGGGTAGAAAAGAAGAAAATTACCTAAAATCTTTGCTGTACTATGTTACTGTGGACTAGGCAGCATACATAGCCAAATGTGGCAGTCTTGCAAAGCTAACAGAGTGGATATAAATGGCTGTAAAATATTCCTTTGAAAAAAAAGGCTGTTAGCTTTGAGGTTACCTTGATCAATCTGTTGTATTGAGCCTTCTTCTCCTTTTCTTCTTCTCAGGGGGATGACACTCTGTTTCATAGAAAGACTGCAAACAGCCACTACCATTTAGAGGAGACTCATGCTAGTAATGTGCATCTACTTTGCACAGGAGTATGTAACTCAAAAGAGCTGAAGTAGAGATTTAGGTTAGAAAAGGATGATGTCAGGAACTTGAATTCTGGTAATTCTAATTCTAGTGTAATTTGAGAGTGCGTTTCAGTGATTAAAATACATGATGGTGATTAACAACATGTTATTAGTTTCTAATCCCCCTCTGGCTTCCTAGTGCTGCAAAAAACTCAAGAGCATTTAGAGAGATTCTGAAGAGAACAACAATCTTGATGGCTTGGAAGAAAAAAATACAGGACCATCACACAGAAACAATAAAGGCAGATTGTACTGAATGAACAAAGGTTGATTTTAAATATCAAAAAGACACGACCACCGTTACCCCCTTGGATTGAAGGCATATTCTAGCTGCTGTTTTTCAGCATATTTTGATTTTTCTAAACTAGAAGTTGAGATGCACTTGGAAGAGAAAACTGAATAAAGAGTAAAACTTCATTTCAACTTAACTGTAGGTCTGGTATTTAAAGAAGCAACAGCTCAGCAATTTATTCAGTGAACTGAATGCACAATGTACATTTTTACTGTCCTGTAAGCTGTCCCCTGTCCTAAGCACATTACTGTATGTCCACTTGGAGCTTGCCAAGCAATGGAGGCAGCACAGAAGTGGGATATAAGGTGGGCAGATATTTTTTCTCCCTGTTTGACTGCTCTGTTTTGTGTGCATACATTGCACATAGCTGGGATTTTTGTATCACTTAAGTAGGTGGGTGAGAAAGCTGTAGATTTTTACTCTGTTGGTAGGTGTTTGCATAAAGCTGCACTTACCTCTCTACACATTTAAAACAGGCCCAGCAAACCTGATCTAGGGTATTTCTTAGAAATACAGGTTGAAATTCCAACACCCAAGGAAGTTTAGGGGAAAAATTCCTATCAGTGAGGTTAGTGACTCATGTTTAAACCCTTTGTCTTCTTATCCCCCGACCGAGGACTTCAGAAAAATTATCTACGGGTTGCAGAATAAATAAAAAATTGTCTTTAACATATAAGGGTAGAATCTCCACAGTCCACCTGCTGTGGACAGAGGAAGAGCACGTGTGTCTCCTTATCCTTGCCCAAGATGAAGTGATATGCATGGCTACATATGGAAATATCAGCAATCCTTGGAGGTACCGTTCCCTTTCCTTATGTCACTGAAGCGATGCAGTTCAGCTCCCAGGGGCTGGAGGCGTTCCACAGCGATACAGAACGGGAAGCCTTGCTGACATCTCAGCGTGAGCGCCAATGCTCAGCGTGCGCTTTAAAAACCTCTCCTTTTGTGCGCCATCAGCCTGCTGCTGCCTTTCTTCCCGGAGATGACAGTAATGATATGCATGAAGGGTTTGGGTTTGTGCTGCTGAGATGTGAAGTGGCAGCGCCTTTGCTCACATACATTTACGAGTGGTGCCCTCTGTGGGCGAGCACTCGAGACAAGATTCTCCTCCTGTGCCGAGCCGGGGACACTGCAAAGGCAAAAGAGGTTTTTCATCAGCCCAGACACCCAAACTGCCAGGCAGCTGGTGGGTTTCAAGTCTGTGGTAACACAGGTGTGCTGTGCAGGAGAATGAGAGAAATGGAAGACCTCATATAAATTGGGGGAAACCCCTATTATTACAGGAGGAAATGCTGCTTTATTCATAGAAGAAATGGTGTTTGTATGCCTTAAGAACTTGCAGTACGCTTTCATTCTCCTGACTCAAATATGGTCTTTAGAAGGGGCGCACAGGATGGGGGAATATCTGGCCTCTGAAGCCCTGGCATCAATGGCAGGCAGCTGACCCAGGAGCATGCCATGCTCACAGTCAGTTCTCCTGATCCTTCTGTCAGATGCTGCACAGGTAAATACTGTGCCCACCAGTACTTGTAAAAGTGTGGAACACATCAAGACCAAACCAATCATGCTGGGACAGGATGAAGAGAAATGCTGCCACAGCCCAGACATGCTATGCAACCCTTGCCTTGTCCAGGGATGGAAATCCCTCTTCATCAGAAACCTCTTCAGACAGTGACATTGTCACTGCTCTGAGACAAATGGGTTTCCTCTTTGCTCATACTTATTCTTGCCTTGATGGCTTCCGTATTAGTGCCCTAGAGTAACATGAGTATTGAAAGAGATAAAGTGAACATGTTCAAATTGATTTACTTGTCTGTTACTCTGATTTGTTGGTTTTGTTTTGTTTTTCCCCACGTACCCTTAAATGACACCTTCTGGTGTGGAGCAGATGGTGCTGTTTCCCTTGGAGGTATCTTGGAAACCAGCTTGGACAAAAAATATCCATTTCTGACACCCAGAGGCCCTCCTGGTTGGCCTGGTAAGTGACTGCCCAGGACACTTTGGGGTAGTGGGGGGTGCCATGTACTTGTCTCCACTCTGGGAACACGTGTGTGATCCACAGCATGTGTGAGAGAGAGAATTCTTGCACCTGCAGCCCTCAGCGTGTAAACCAGGGTGCAGGGCCCCTCGGGTGTGTGAAAAAAGGGGCAATTCTCAAACAAATAATTGCATAGGTGGGGACTGGAGGCACAGAGAGGTTGTTACAATTGACTGTGAGCAGGCAGCTCATGCCACAAGAAAGAGCAAAAGGCAATTTTACACAGTGCCAGCCTATGGCTTCACTTGTCTGCTGCCAGGAACGGTGGCAAGGTTTGTCTGCTGCTTTGGAGGGCTCCATGTTGGACCCAGCACCCACAGGGCTGGACACAGCCCCCATGGGAATGACTGTCTGCCACAGCATAGCTGAAAGACCTGAGGGAAGGACTGCAGTCCCATGAGCTGCCCTGCTTTCAGGGTATGTATCTGTGCCTGATTGCCAGTCCTGGACATTTCGGCTCCTGGCCTGGACTCTCCCATGTTCCCCCCACTCCAATGAAATCAAGACATGCTCTTGAAATATGAAATGTCATCAAGAATCTTTAGTGTCTTTATATTCTTCTTCTGATCTTGGCACCTTTGAAGCCTGTGTATCCAAGCTGTTCCCAGCTGCCAAGGCCAGAGAGGCATTTGGAAAGCGCAGCTGTCAATAAAACCATTTCCACGCTGCACCCAGTCCCCCGGTGTGCTTTGCAAGTGATGTAAAGCCACGATGATGGGCACAGGAGCTCTCCCCTCTCCTTCCTGCCCAGAGTTTCAGCTGGCAGGAGTGCCAGTGGCAGAAGTGCCCAGAGGATGGGAAGTGGCATTATTGGCGGCTTTCGGAGAGCTGGCTTCTGCGGAGCGGATTTGTTTGCAGCCAGAGCGGGGTCCCAGTGGCACGATATGGGCCTTCCTCAATTAGACTTCTTGACTGATGGCCAGTTTAATGAGCCCATGTACAGAGGGTCATTCAACATGGCAATTATACCTATAAATCTATTTGCAGCAGGGCTCGAATAACCTTTAGCGCAGAGTTCTCCATAAAATGACTGTCTGATTAATTAACATTAATTTATCCGCTGTGTGTAACCAGATGCAGTCTGTATGAAAGCCTCTGCTCTGATGTGCAGGGCGCCGTGTGAACTGGGAGGATTTGAGGATGGGAATGGCTCTGATGTTGTTTAAAGACTCTCTTTTAGATTTTTTTCTCCCCCTTCTTTCTTCCTCTCTCCCTCTCTCTCTGGTCCCAGTTGATTAACATTCCAGGGCAGCATCATATAACAGGGGGCAAAATTCAATTAATTGAATATGAAATATTTATAACCCTACTCTATGTGTCTATCAGAGAAGGGTCCTTAATAGATCTTCTCATTAGCATGGACTGGTGACTCACTTCTCTGCTTTCACAGTCATTTGGAATTAAAATCCAATTAATCTAATGTCCCTGTGAATATTATTAAACTATTTGAAAAACTGCATAGAAGAGATATGAGACAGGGGGTGAGGGGCTAAGAGAAGAAGAGGGAATATGTCTTGAGCTCATGAAGATTCATTTCTTCTCTGTTAAACACGTAGTCTGGAAAGACTAATTCCCTGTTTTCTGGAAAGTGGATAGCTAATTCTTAATATCAAAAGCCTGAGAATAGAAAAATATCTTGCCTTCTACAAGCAGAACTGTGTCGTCTTTGAACAGTCAAAAATATATCCTTATACCCTCCTGCCTTTCAGGTTGCTCCACTTCTTGGGTGCCTGAAGCAATGGACAGATTTACACAAGGTACTTAGACACCACAAGAGAATTTTGGGGCTTGTGCCCAGCTCTTCAGCAGTGCTCAGCTGCGGGGCTGGCTCTGGCCAGAGACCCCAGTTGCCTGCCCTGAGGACCAGGAGGGCACTGTGTGTCCTTCCTGAGCCTTGGAGAGAATTTTCCTTCCTATGGGATAGGGAGTGTGAGGAGAGGCAGGGTGACACCACTCCATCATGGAGTGAAAACAGTCAGGGCACGTAGACCCCTGGGCTGGGAGGCACTCCTGGTCTACCTTGTACAGATGTAGCCTAGAGGACTATTTAATTGTTAAATATCTCTCTCTCTTCAGTGGGTAGGGCACTGACCTGAAACTCAGTGAGGAGGGATGTTAACTGTGGGTTTCACATGCAAACCTTGAGCAGGAGGCAAGTTTCTAAATTGAATATTCCCCTAATGGGAATGACTTGAGGAAAAAATCCTTTAATGGCTCAAAGGAATTCAGTGACTGCTGCAAGAAAGTGCAAGTTAGGAGGAAAATATATCTGAGCTGGAAGAATATTCTGGATATCCAGATAAAAAACTGTTCCTCCTCTGTTTTAAAAACAGCAAAATAAAGGATCTAGCCACAAAGTTTGTTCTGGTTTTGTTTGCTTGGTTTTGGTTTTGGGGGAAAGTGGCCTATTCCTTTGAACATTACCCCCTTCTTTTTCTTTTTTCCCTCTGTTAGAAGCTTAGTCCAAACATTATGACAGAACATATATTCAAATTAGGATACAACTACTACACATGTGAATGTCTTTATGAAGCCTTATAAAGCCAGAGTGTAGAGAGACCAAACATCAGACATCATAGAGATACAAATCATGCAAATGTCATCTGCTCTGGACTTGATGTAGCAAATAAATAATTGGTGAATATATGTGTTTTTAATTTACTGAGGGAAAGTTATACCTAACATACCCCTTTGCCCATTGTTGTAAATCTACCTGTCACCTAGGTATGTTTAAATTTCTTAATGTACTAGTAGTGAAAATCTCATAAGTGGTTTGATTTGCTGCTCATCTGCAACGAGGACCTGAACACAGACCTGGCAGAAACATATTCCCATCCACAGAAAAGAAACATATTCCCATCCACAGTAAAGAAACATATTCCCATGCACCTGAGCAAGACACCTCTTAATTCAAGCCACAGCTTTTCAGAGAGCAGAAACCAAGAACTGAAACCTTAACCTTCTTCACCCTGGAGAAACCACAGCACCTGAAGTGTGGTGGCACTTCACAGGACAAATCCCAAATGCCCTGAGGGTAGACTGTTGGTCTGCTGAAAGCTGGTGCTACGGCCAAAAGCTGCTGGTTGGCCTTGGTGGCATTACTTACCTGTTTTGTATGCCTGTCTTTCAATCCTTATTCATTTATTGCTGCTGACTTGCTGTGATGGATATAGAGAAGTGACTGAATCTGAACTACAGGCTTAAAATGTTATTATCTAAGGCTCTAATTTGGTTTGCTTTTGATAGTAGAAGAGACTGATTATGGCAAAACTCCGGAGCACAATCAAATTAAGAGAAGGAACAAGTTTTTCTTTTCTGTAATCTTGCTTTTTCTGCAGCTTGTCAGTGGATGTTTTCCCCAGTTTATTCTTATTGCCTCTTCCATCCTAGCCAGAGATAAATGTGGTAGCTCTTCTCAGTGATTTCCCTCTCCCTTTGTCTGTTGTTTATGGCCTCTGTCCTAGCTTAGGCTCCAAGCCCCAGTGGTCAGGGACAAATGGTGTTGATTGCCCCTTTCCCTGGGAGCTTTGCAGCAGGAAAATAAAGAGAAAAGCAACATAAAGTGCACTTGTTCTGTGCTGTGAAGATTGCACTCCTGCATTGTGCTGGTATAAAATGACTGCTGCTGATGAAGGGCAGTGGAAAATCAAATCTCTGGGTCTTTTTTCTCAATCTTTTGTGGCTCCCCTGCACACTTCAGGCGCTGTATTAATGATTATAATTTCTTCCACATTGCCACTTTGTCTGTGAGCTTCCTTTGAGCAGTGTTTCCTGTTTTGTGCTCTCTTCCAGCAGGCTCCAGCTTTTCTGGAAGTGGCTGCCTGAGCTCTTTCCCAGAGAGAGGGTATGCCAGCCAGTGCATCAATCCATTTTTGTTTTCATTATGCCAGCTTCCTGCAAAGTTTTCAAATTAATTTTACTGCCTTCCTCAATTTTAAGGCCTATAAAAAGAACTTGGTTCTGCTTACCTTGGTGAACTGGGACCTGTTCAGGAATCTGGAGGATGCTTTTGCCTTGGTGCTGGGAGTAGCTGTTACCCCTGCCTGCATTCAATGGGTTCCTGGCACTATCGGTCCAAAAACATCCGGACCCTTCCTCAGCTTCCATCCTGGGTCAGAGGATGGAGCTATGCCTCGGATGTCACAGCCCTGTCCCACGCTCTCCTGGGTCAGGCAGTCCCAGCAGGGCAGTCCCAAGCCTCACACCCGTGTCTCCATGCTCAACTGGCTCATTCCAAAAAAGCCCAGCTGAAGCTGCTGGGTAGTGGTGAGGCTGAGGTGACAAGTGATTTGATTTTCTCACGCAAAGTTAAAAAAAAAAAAAATCAGTAAAAGCTTAGATTTGTGTCTGGACTGCAAGTTAAAATTATGCAGTTCATGGTAGACTTACACTGGCTTTAAACTATGTGGTTCTGTGGCAATAAGGACCTTGGCACGGGCTCAGAGTTGGCAGAGGCGAGGGGGAATGAGGGCACCCTTGTACCTGTAACAGCTGATGTGTTGCACTCAAAGCCAAGGGTCTGTGACTTGTGGATGCCTGTGGGCCTGTGGACAGCATCCAAGACCTCCATGAGGAAAAGGCAAACCTGATGCTAGCCTTACATTTATGATGTAGACATCTTCACCATCAGTGAAAAAAGGTTTAGTAGCCTACAGAACAGAAAAATAAAAGCTCACCCTGGGGCAGGATGGCTGATTGCACTGGATAACCCCTATTCTGCTCTTCTCTTAGCTCTCTGCGAAGTGTCTTTGGAACAGCTCCCCTTTCTGATGAAAGAAAGGATGTGTGTGTGGTAAAACAGTCTGGAAAATGTTTAGTTTGCTTGCCAGGGGTTGGTAAGTCTGTGGTTCCCTCTCCCTTCCTAAGACCTGTCTCTAGGATTTAGGGGGTCAAAGCAGGCTGTAGAGAACCAGCCATGCTGTGCCCCTGGAGTCACAGATCTGTGCCACCAGAGAGTGGTTGAGAGCTGCCATAGATCATGATGGAGCCAAACGAGATGAAGCCACTTGGCACCAGTGGGAGGTCACAGAAGCAGCATAACTGAGGCTGTGGGAACCTCTGGAGGTCAGGTTGTCCAGGCCCCCTTGCTGCCACATGGGACTGACACAGGGACAGGGGTGGGGGAAAAGGAAAAAATATTGATGAATGGGTCCCACAGTGTTCTTTCTGTGTCTGGCTGTCTCTTGTTCCTACCAGTGAGAGATGCTGCCACTGAAGTCGGCAGAGTGGCACTGCCAGAGTGTTGTCTGGAAGGGACCAGAAGAGAGACTCACGCCTTTCCCCTCCTCTCAAGATCCTTTAGGGTGTTTTAAGTAACAGGAAGGGAAGAAACTTCTAAAAACTTTCTATTTACAACAAAGAAATCAAAAAAACCTGCCAGTTTTTCAACTGGCTGAAGCCTCATGGTTCTGACTCAGACATTACCTGGTTTCCCCAGTCAGATGGTGAAAGAAGTTTCTCTGCCAGTGCCCACTGCCCACCTGGTGCTCCAGATAAGTCTGAGCTTTTTTCCTTCCCAACATCAGGCTGCAAGTGGAAATACCTTTTCAGCCCTGGTATGATTGCTTGTGTGGATGGCACCTTTAGTGTGTGCTGTTCACTGCTATAATAGCTGCACCTGTGTACAGCCAGCACGCTGGCCCTGCCGCAGCTGCGGGCCCTAATTGCAAAACATTATTTTCTGTTTCCTCTTGTTGTTGCCACGAAGGTCCATTCATAATGACTGCAGACCTCTCTCTTCCTGCAGGATTCCCTGTTAGACCAATTCCTCCATGCTGGAGCTCTTCAAAGAGCTCTGTCTCACATGGGCTCGTGCCTGGCAGCTTCCACGTGCGTGTCCAGAGGTGTCCGGAGCAGACGGGATGCTCGCTGTGGGAGCTGGTGCTGGGTGGTCAGCTCAGGGGCCAGGCTGAGCCCCTCATCACCACCACTCTGGGCAGTGGGCTTTTATGTGGGTTAGCACAGAGGCTCTGAGATGATTAATTCATTTGTTCCTGGAATATTCTGCCCCTGGGTGCCTGCGTTACTGTGAATCAATTTAGTACTTTCGGGCCTGGATTAATGCAAGTGCCGATGGAGCATGCACAGGAGGAAGGAGGGGGGTGGAGTGGGGGAAGCAGGGGGATACCCAGGACACAGCTAACAACTCTTAAAAATGAAAAATACGGGGATGGAGTGTTTTAAGAACAAAATGTGTTCATTTGTTTTCCAGTCCTCTCAGCTATCGTGCTAAATTCAGTTCACTGAGAGGCAACGAGCTAGTCAGTGTTTCAGGTTGTGCCTTATAAATCAATGCTGTAGTAAGGAATTTGAAATGTATATTGAGGCTGGCTGTTCTCTTACCTCCTGCTGTAATGAATTCATGTCTGCAGACAACAGACACAATTATTATGGAAATTGCACACACACACACACGCACACACACACAAACACTCAGAGGAAAACGGGTTTTTTTCAGAGCTCTTGCTTTAATGCTCCTAGCCCAGGCCTCCTGTGCCTGACTGGGCTGTCACAATGGCTGGCAGGGTTTTGCCCACCTTGTCAGGCTGGAGGACATCACCCACGGCCTGTGCTGCCAGGGGTCCCGCTGCTCCCAGCCTGTTGCCCTAAGACAGAGGCACCAAAGCTGTCGCTCCATGTTCAGGCTGAAAAACGGCTCAGCAGTGCAGTGGGAAGTGGAGGAGGTGACCACGCATCCATCCATCCATCCATCCATCCATCCATCCATCCATCCATCCATCCATCCATCCATCCATCCATCCATCCGTCAGTCGCTCTGGGGAAGCTGGCCATCATTAAATTAAGTTAATAAACCCAAATCCTGCTAAGTGTTCGGGTGTGATATTAAGGTGAAGGGAATCAAACAGTGAGTGAACAGGACTGATGCGAGTAAAAGTTGGCCCTTCCTGGACTCCATTTTGAAAGCTGGAGAGCGACTTCGAAGGCTGGAAAGGGACTTTTTACAAAAGCGTGCAGCGATAGGACAAGGGAAAATGGCTTTAAACAAGCAAAGTAGGTCTAGATTCGCTGTTAGGAAGAAATTCTTGACCGCGAGGGCGGCAGGGGCTGCCCGAGGAGCCGCGGCTGCCCCATGCCGGGCAGGGCCCAAGGCCGGGCGGGAGGCGCGGGCGGGGCGGGGGCCGCAGTGCCCGCAGCGCCCGGCAGGGGGCAGTGCTCCCCCAAGCATCCCGAGCTGGCGCTTCCAGCCCAAACCCGGCGGGCTCTGCACGGGGGAGGCTGCAAAACCAAAGGAAAAAGGAAAACGAGGACAGAGCGCCGGGATCCTGTCCCCTCTGTCCCCTTTCTTTCGTGCTTTTTTTTTGCCTTTTTTTTTTTTTTAATTTTTTTTAATTTTTATTATTACCCGCAGGAAAATACAGAAGTATTTAGGTCTCCACCGTGTTTAAAATAAACCCTGAAGGTTTCCTTTCTGTGCCCCTAAAAGCGATCAGACCTTCAGCTCACTAGCAGGTTAGGGATGAGAAGGTATTCTCAGTATTCCCAACCACTAATGCTGCTGTATTTTGTATCAGTGAAATGGCTAAAATCCTGCGGCTTGTGCATAAATGGATTTAGTTCTCCTTCACCTGAGGCAAATGCATTTCTTTTTCCTTCAGCCCCAAAGACAATTTATGCAGCTTTTTTTAAAACCTTGTGTTGTGTTTTGTTTGGTTTTTTCCTGCCTTTTGCATCTCTTCTTTTTCATATTTTATTACAGAGAATCACAGAATTTGCAGTGTTAGAAGGGACCTTAAAGATCATCTTGTTCCAACCCCGCTACTGTGGACAGGGACACCTTCCACCAGACCAGGTTGCTCAGAGCACCATTCAACTTGGCCTTGAACACTTCCAAGGATGGGGCATCCACCTGTTCCTGTACCTCACTATGCTCTGAGTAAATATTTTTTTCCTGACATCTAACCTGAATCTCTCCTAATTTAATTTAAAACTGTTCTCCCCTTTCCTATCACTACTTGCCCTTTATTTCCACATCGTAGCGGACTCTTCCTTGCTTACTTTGTGTTCATGCCCCAAAGATTAAGGCAAGGGCAGGAGTACAGTGCAGGCATTTCAATAATGCAGGGAAAAAATAATAAGCCTCACAAGAAAAATTGTCCAGCTAATGATATATCTGAGTGCTGGAAACAGATCCTCCTGGAATGTCACAGCTCCATGAGAGTCGCTGTAGTAGAAGCTAGGAAACATCAGTGCATTGAAGGGATTTTCTTTAGGGTAGTTTACATGGGAGTTTCCTCAATTCAGACTTCTTTTGCACTGCATGCATACATGAAGGCTGTTCTGCAAGTGCAGGTGAGGTACAGAAGGGGCTGGACAGTGGCATGGTGTGAAGGGTAACATTATGTGTGTTCCACAGCTGCCTGTATTTCTGACCCAAAAATGCTAGTGAGGACCATTTGCAAATGTTTGTTTTTCTTTCAGGTCCTTTGAAAGTGGCACCCAGAGCCCATTCTGGCTATTTTCCTGAGGAGGCCAAATATCTGTGAGGGGCGAGGCTGAGGGTTCATGGCCAGCTAACCTCTCTGTATGTACCTCTATGCTCTTCCTTCTGTGAATTCAGTGAGTGTGGCAGTAGCAGGGTGGGGAGTCCCAGCAAGGAAAGGAAAACTCTCTGTACACAAAACCAGCACAGCAGCAGGGGCAGCTTCCCTCACATGCACTCCCATGCTCCCCTCTGGAAGCACCTCACACCTTGCACGCAGGATTTTCATTTGGTCCATCCCTTGGGATGCTGGACACAGCTTTGAGCCTGCCAGATAAATCTTTCCTGTGGTGGGGAACAACTTTATCTGGGTTTCAGAAACCATACTGAGCCTTTGAATGTTCTCACCTTGCTGCTCACCTTTTTCTGTGTGCTGGGTAATTCAGTTAGAGAGAGCTGAGAGAATCCTATACCCCTATTTAAAAAAAAAAATTATTTTTTAATTAAGAAATTAATTTCAAGGCAGAGCAAAGCAAAGGGTGTAATCTGGCTTTACCAGTGTGACGGCTGCTTTTTTATTTAAGAGAGGAAATCCTAAAAGATGGATGAGGTGTTCAGGGTTTGATCATGATACAGCACTTCTTACCTCCCTTTCTCTGGCTAAAACCAGCTGAGGGCTGCATGGATGGCTGTTACCATCTGTCAGTTGTGAAATGATTTGATGGTTTTGAGTTGTGTTTCTATGGGAAGAGTTTCTATTTAACAAGAAAACACCAGTGAAACGGGCGCTTTTGCTAATCGTTAGAGGGGCCAGAGATTGAATAGATGATGGAAACTGCATTTCTTCCTCATCTTGCTCTTGTCAACACTGCGTGAAAAATAGAGCAGGCCTCAACTCGGGGAAAACAGCTTCGTCAAATTTTGAACTTCTTAAGTTACTTTCATTGTGCAGGGACAAGAACAGCCTTTTTTTTTAAATTTCTTGTGAAATAGGCCATAGTAGCCTTTAATTAAATTTGTTAACAGGATAAGTCTTGAGATATTTCGTTTACTGAAAGCAGTCTTTCTTTTTCAGAGAGCAAAACCACTCAGCAGTAACTTTGGTGCTAATTTTTTGAAAATTATGGCAAATTTTTGTCAAAAGGGGGAAAATCCTGAAAAATGCCTTTTTTTTAACAACTAAAATGTATTCAATGTGGAATTATCCATTGTTCCTGGGTGAAAAATGTGTCCTAGCCATTATTCATTTATCATTCAAAGCCAGATTTGGGGTCTTTTTTTTTTATTTGTAATAATTAGTAGCAACACTGGAAATCAGATCTTTAGTTGAAGTTCATTTGAACTCCCTTCAGTTGCCTGTCTTTGAATACTTTAACAGATTCTGAAGTGTTTACACCTTTTTTTCCTCCCTTTTTTTTTTTTTTTTTCATTAGATCCACGCCAGCAGACTTGAGGGAGGACTAGGATCCTGTTGTGAGCAGCGTTGCACAAGAGTGTAGCAAGAGCCAGTTGCTGCCCCAAAGAGTTTTATAAACAGTGTGATGAAGGCAGATGACATTTGGGAGTGCAAGCAGGCAAATGGAGGCAGAGGAACTTGTCCACGGTCAAGGCTGGGAAGAAATCCAGATTTCCAGTGTCCTTGTCCAGGGCCTGAGTCATGACTGGCTCAGGCTTTTCCACCCTGACTCCTTCTTCAGTATTTTGCAGTTGGGTGCACTTTTCCACCAGCTTTCTCTCCTGTTTGGCAACATCTTTTGGGGAGCCACATCCTTGGGTGGTGAGACCTGAGAGGAGAGGCCAGATGTCAGTAGAGGTGGCTCAGCTGAGCCCTGAGCTCCGAGCCTATGGCCAGCAGTTGCTGGAGCCATGTGCTCTGAGGGGATAGATGAGAATCCCACAGCAGGTGGTTATGAAAGGGCTCACCCCTGGGAAACTTTCCTTTGAACTGCTGTCATTAGAGGATGACTTATGGCCTCGAGCACTAGTTGATTTTTTTGCTTTATATTTACTATTTAAATTCTAGATGTTCTTGTTACCCAGACTTGTTTGTTCTTAGTCTGCCTAATTTAAGCTAAACCAGCTCCTCAGGGCAGAGTTCTGGTCTTCTTATGTTTGTTAATTGCCATGTCCCCCTTAAAATCATGCAGACTGTAATAAATAAAATAGCAGTGCTGGCTCCTTCTGGTTTTAGCCAGTCATTCCCAAAGCCAATTTTTCCTTCTCTTTTTGGTGCTGGTGAGGCATACCCCTTGTGTTGAAATCATCTTTGTTCCAGATTTTAAAACAAAAGAAAATTGTATTTAAATTAACAAAATCACTTCCAAGGAGATGAGGACCATATTTGGGATGTCTGTATCTTTGTTTCTATGACCTTTTTGATTTGGGCACCTGGTTCACCAAAAATTCCTCAGCAGTGGAATTCAGTATCAAGAGTGAGACCTTCAGGCAGGATAGATCCGGCTGCTTCCCTGAAGGAGAGGGGAATTGAGGGCATGGCACCTTTGAAGCTGCTCCAGGGGCACCTGCCAGACAAGACTCATTTTGGGATGGCCTGTGGGGTGGGATGAGTTCTTTAGGAAAGAGCTCCAGGGAAGCCACAGCCACCCTTTTGCCTGCTCCTGGCACAGCAGCCAGACTGGCTGAAACCAGTGCGTGATGGGAGAGGTGGATAACTCAGCTCCTCCCTGGATGAGGCAAAGATGTAGCTCTTCAGGGGTCTTCTCAGAGCTAGTTTTGGGTGATTTGGATACAACCTACCCTGAGCTTGCATGTGCTGAGGAGGTGTGTGTGCTGAAAGGGAATTCAGCTGCCACTGCTTTGGAAAAGGAAGGGATACCACCTCCCCTGTGACACTTGGGGACCTGATGCAAAGTGTACTTGGCTTATGAAGGGTTGGGCACCTTTGCCATAACCCTTTGGATCATACATCTCCACCTCAATATTGTGAATGGCTTCTCCCCAGAGCATGACAAAGAAAAAGGGTTTTTCAGGGCAAAACGGTTTTGTTTGATGTAGTAGCTTAAATTTACATTTCACTGTGCTTGTCTAAATGTTGTTAACCCAACTGTGAAGCAATGGAGGAAACCACATTGCAGCTACACAAGTGTAGTGATGTAAAAATCCAAACCTGCCACCCAACTCCAGCCCTCTGTGGTCCAGCCTGAGAAAAATGAAGATAAGCAAAATCTCATGTGAATTCTGGTCCAACCCCTATCTCCAGGTCTGGCTCAGATTGAAGATGATTTATTTGCTGTTACATGGTGGGAAAAACGAGCACCTGGATTGGATGCTCATTTTGCATGCTTTTTTCAAGGATCCAAAAAAGCCACACTGTGCATGCTGCTGTCTTGCACACTCAAGTGGGATTGTTTTAACAAATGGATTGCTAGAGCTCTTATCCATTTTCCTGCACCCCCCTTCCCTCTCCTACAGCCCCACAGACCAAGCTGGGAGAAGTCAGGCAGAGGACCTCCTACCCCAGTGCATGCTGGCCTGCATCCTCAGACAGAAGCAAGCACGCTGCCTGCCTGCTTGGGAGCAGTGCTCAGCTGCAAGCCTCCACCACAGATGGCTGAGACTGAGTTTTCAGTTCACTGGGTCTGTTATTTCTACCCTGTTTGAACCAGAAATATGTTTGTTTAAATATTTTTCTCTGAAATTTCGCTTTTGGAAATTTGCCTTGTAGCATTTCAGAAGTAGATCACTTGGTCATTTATTTAATTTGGAAGCTAATTATTACAATTTTACGGTTTTCCTTGATGTCAGTTATCAGAACTACCCTGATAAGAAATACAAATAGTACAACCCCCAAAATAAACCACCTAAAAACATTTTGACATTAGATTCTCAGATATAATTTCAAAACTCAAAAATCTGACCTCAAAATGCCAACGTGTTCTGAATTGAAAGTGCCAAACTAATTTTTATTTCATTCCAGTATCTTTTTAATGAGACTTTTATCGCGATCATTGCTAACGAGATTAGATTGGGTAAAGGCTTCAGTTTTGCATTAGAATTTCACTCTTAAATTTTGTTGCCACTACCCTGTACCTGCAGCAGAGACATTTATGTAAGGTAAATGTTTCCATTGATTCTGGATGAGAGGCTTTTGCCTGGGTCTTAGAGAAATGTTAAGTGAAACATCCTGTTAAGAGTTTGATTTAATGCCACAGTGAATTTATCTTAATGTATCTTTATTTTCTCAGACCTATCTGGGCTCTAGCTCTTTTCATTAGGGGTAAATACTCAGAAAGTAAGTCACTGCCTACTTACATGTCACACCTGACTGAGCCGAGCCAAGAGGGATTTATGATGTCAGTATTAAATATTATATGAAGTATTAACATGTAAATATAGTGGTGGAGAGTACCAAGAGAAAGCTTCTGCCGTATTTCTGTGTAGCTTTCATGGCTCCTTCCGAGAGGAAAGAGCTGAGGGAGAGATCAGAAGGCAGGTTTAGGAGATAGGGCAGCAAGGCTCTCGGTTTAGTTGGATGGGGCAAATCTTGGGGTCATTTTAATTTCTGATGGTGGTTGAGTTCCACACCACACAAATCAGGGGTCTGTGGGAGAGTGGCCACGTGCTGCTGTCAGGAGGAGATGGATGGCTGCTGGGACAGGTGGGCTCCCAGGTGAGCCTGGCGGGGCCGCGCAGCCGCAGCAGGCGGCTGGAACCTCTCTGTCTGCGCCCAGGAGTCTGCATCCCACGAGCAGGATGGGGGCAGAGGTTTGTTCCCAGGGACCTGCTTTGCTGAGCAGATGTGCTGCTCTGCTTTCTGCATAGCTGGTTTTAACCTGTGTGGTTTGTTGTTTCGGGTGGTTTTTTTTTTGGTTTTTTTTTTTTTTTTTTTTTTTTTTTTTTTTTTTTTTTTTTTTTTTTTTTTTTTTTTTTTTTTTTTTTTTTTTTTTTTTTTTTTTTTTTTTTTTTTTTTTTTTTTTTTTTTTTTTTTTTTTTTTTTTTTTTTTTTTTTTTTTTTTTTTTTTTTTTTTTTTTTTTTTTTTTTTTTTTTTTTTTTTTTTTTTTTTTTTTTTTTTTTTTTTTTTTTTTTTTTTTTTTTTTTTTTTTTTTTTTTTTTTTTTTTTTTTTTTTTTTTTTTTTTTTTTTTTTTTTTTTTTTTTTTTTTTTTTTTTTTTTTTTTTTTTTTTTTTTTTTTTTTTTTTTTTTTTTTTTTTTTTTTTTTTTTTTTTTTTTTTTTTTTTTTTTTTTTTTTTTTTTTTTTTTTTTTTTTTTTTTTTTTTTTTTTTTTTTTTTTTTTTTTTTTTTTTTTTTTTTTTTTTTTTTTTTTTTTTTTTTTTTTTTTTTTTTTTTTTTTTTTTTTTTTTTTTTTTTTTTTTTTTTTTTTTTTTTTTTTTTTTTTTTTTTTTTTTTTTTTTTTTTAATAACAGCAGGAAGCACCAAAACGGTGCCCACCCCACTCACCCTGGGGACAAACACTAATCATGGGCAGGTAAAAAGCACTTTGTTTTGTACCTGCTGTTTCTTATCTCACAGTGCTCAACCCAGTCTCCAGGGTGCCAGGACTGACCCAAACAGCTTAGTAGGCATTGCCAGGCAGAGGAAGACAGCTGAAACCAAAGAAGCCTCTCCCACAGGTGGCTGATATTGCCAGTGTCCTGTCAGGACACACATGGGAACAACACAGAGCTGCTCACAACCCATCCCTCCAGAGACCCAGCACTCTTCCTGCCAGACTGCCGGCCTGGCATCCAGAAGCCCTTCTCCTGACTGGACCAAGAGCTGGGGTTAAACCCCCAGGTGGCTGAGGCTTGGAGCTGGCCTGCACAGTTCCCAGAGAGTGCTGCTGTTGGCCCTTTGCATGAGGCTCCTCATCACAGGACAGCAGCAGGGTGGCAGGGCTGTACTTCATCTCTTCCTTGGTTGTCCCTTCCTGTCTCTGCACTCCTTGCCCTGTGCTGAGCAGGATAGCAGAGTGAAGATAATGATCCTCATTTGTATCAGTTAAGGTCTCAGCCCACTCTGGAATTTACTTCATTAGGACTGTAGGCTGAATTTATTTTCATTTCTCCTACTCTAATGCCTTGCTGCAGTGTAACTGAAGCATCTCTTTTTAGTATACTAAAGTACCAGACTTGTCTCTTCTCATTTCTTTTAACCTTCTTCAGGTTTCTCTTCCACCACTTCCCACTTCTCTATCCTCTTTTTGTGAGCTATTTACCCACCTCTTTGTTCATCCAGCCTCTGATGCTGGGCATCATCGGGACTCATCATTTGGATTCATCCTCTGCTAGTAATGGAAAGGCAGCAGGCAAGGACGCCTGATGCACTTGGTACTCACTGGGGCTGTGGGTCAGACCCCAGTCTTCCTGCAGGGGACATGTACATATCCCTTTTCCCCCAGCTACAGTGGATCAGAAGATATACTTAAGGTAAGAGGCTGAGGCAGTGCAGTAAGCTCCTGCTGCTTCTAGGGCAGGAATAAAAGAGCAGGAGAGACAAGAGTTAAAATTTAAGAAGCAGGGAAGCAGGTGGGACACTGGGAGTGGAGATCAGGGCCCGTTGCACAGAGGGGTACCTGTGCATGGTGCAATGCAGCTGTGCATGGTGCAATGCAGCTGTGCATGGTGCAATGCAGCTGTCCATATCCTATCCTGATGTGGTCAAAAGCCATTCTTCCTGCCCAGCCCCACTCTCCCTCCAGCCAGGGGCTGGGATGGGACTGATCTTTGAGAGTCTGTCCAGTCTGCAAGGAGGTCTTCCCATTGCCCCCTACTCCCACCTGTGCCTTTGACACAGAGGAAAAGCAAGACAAAGGAAACTTTTGAAGTGGCCTTCTATGGGTCGCTGCCTCTCAGCACTTTGATCCGGTGCTCCCTCTGCTGGGAAAAGTAAAGAGATGAAAATCAACACTAAATAGGCAGAATTGGCCTGGAAAGTGCTAACATGACATTACACTTTCCATTTTGTCACAGGCCTGTGTAGCTGTAGTTGCAGCCACTGACTGCCTCTGGACACACACAGCAATTTTTTTGTTTGTTGTTCCCATAGGTTTTTCTGTGAGTCTATGCTTTAAAAGACATGTATGGCCTTCTTTCATGACAGCCTGGCTTTACTATAGCTGGTCTGGTCCCTATGTTTGACCCTAGCATGGGACTCTTTTCAAATCCTCACCCTAAGCTCGGTGTGCTGGGGGCTGGTGCCTTCTTGCCATCACTTCTTGCTCCTACACCGTGTGTAAGACCCTTAGAAGCTCCCTAGGGGCAAAGAAGTCCTTAATTGTGGGTTCCCTTTTCAGGTAGCACCAGTGCTCCATTATAACACTAGAAATACCTGTTTTCAACAAGGGAAATGGCAAGGTTTAACTGTGTGTGTTTGTGTGTTGCAAAAGCCTGCATCTGCCTGTGTGCTGTCAATGGATGAGGAGGAAGTGTGCGCCAAGCTCTTCATTTGTTTTGGAGGTGGTGGCAGCACGTTTGCTTCTATAGAAAGCTTTACAGACTTTTTTTCCCCATCAATGGGCAGTCCCTAACTGCATTTATTCATTCCATTGAAACAAATGAGTCTGTGGCTGGATCTGGCTGCATGGCCTTCAAGGGAATTTATTCTGTATCTTTCGTGTTAGTGATATCTGTGAAAAACAGGAAACTGTTTTCCCATCTCATTCACATAATAGATAAGATGAGAAATTAGCTGCTGGATGAGCATCCTGGGGGCTGTTCATTTTGTCACGATAACTAGGGCTCTGCTGCCTCCTGTTCACACACACGTGCACCAGCACACACACACACACACATACACACACTCTCTCTCTCTCTCTCTCTCAGGGTCATTTTCTCACTGGAGAGCAGCTCTGCCTCATTGTGACAAACCTCCTTGATTTGGAGAGATTTCCCTCCCTCAATTTCTCTTCTCCCTTGCTTCCTCCCAGAACTGCTATGTGTGGGGTGCCTGGCCTCCCAACAGCTGGCTGTGTGACCCCCTAAGGGAGGAAGGTTTGGGTCAGGAGTGGATTTTCACCAGCACAACTTGGTACATAACCCCTCCTGCTTGATACTCTTCCTCCTTCCACACCCAGAGCCAGGGGCCAGACAGGAGGCCCCATGTGCTGCTGTGGTGACCCTCAGAGAGTGACCCCTTTGGATGACCTCCACAGCTTGACAGCAATGATTTTTCCCCTGCCCCATGAGTACCACACTGTCCTTCTGCACTTCTCCCTCTGCAGACAGTGACCAGTGCCATGTCCAGGTACCAGCTAACCCACGGTGACAAGCAGCACCTTTCTTTTGAAATTTCCTTGTCCCACCACCTCACTTTCTCACCACCTCACATTTTGCCCTCTTTCAGACAGTAAAATGAAGTAAAAAATGGGCAGGATTTGTCATGTCCAAAAGATGCAGTTAGTCCTTAGGATGAAACAAAATTATTCCCAGGAGGATGCAGGAGAAGGAAAGGGTGCTTTGCCCTCCCTGCATTTGTCTTCCTGCAGACCTGGGTTGGGGGAAAGCTCACAGTCTTGGAGCAAATTTGAAAAAAGGAAAGTGTAGTCAAAGCAGAGGTTGGGGTTTTTTGTTTTGTTTTGTTTAATGTTTAGAAAACTAAAGAAAAGGAAATCAATTATGAGGCCTACCTGAATTTTATTTCCTCACCAAAAACCAAATTACTCAGCAAACTTATCGCTTGCTATTGCAGGCCTTGGTATTAAAGAAAACAATCAGGCCAGCAGGATTAATCTCTGACAGCTGCCTTATCTTTAACTTGCACCTTTGTTATTTTCTGATGAGCTTCTCTTTTTTTGCTGCCACGTTGTACCATACCTCACTGGTTCCTTTCATTTTATCATCAGGCAGGAGCGGAGGACCTTTCAGTTTATTAAAAAACCTTTATTTGTGAAGAACAAAGAGAGGGGAAAAAAGGCAAACAATGAGGTCAGACAATCTCCTTCTTGCCAGGAGTCACTCACCTGTTATTTAGAGTGTTATCAGTTAGAGGAGACTTGCATCATTGAAAATCAGTCCCTGACAGCACACTCTGTAAATGCACACACACACATGTATGTGCACACACACAAAAGACCCTCATGACTGACTCATACCAACCTCCAGACAAGGTCCTCTCTTGCCAAAGCTATAATATTTCCAGGGGAGGAAGTCCATTCTTGCTCTGGCTCGGGGGTGGCAGTGAGGGTTTTGGTGCAGGAGTATGGATTTGGCAAGTCTAGCTGTACCAGGCTAGCTGCATCTCAAGCAGTGTCCTCTGCCCCTTCCTGCCCTAACCTGCTTTGTGCTCTCCTGATGGTGCCTCTTGGTATGCAGTGGGACTTTGAGATTTTCAAACAGCAGCCTTCCCTTCTGCAGTGCCCTGCCGGTTCTGCTTTGCTAAAGAGGATGATTTAGGTAGCCCCCAAAATGACTTTTTCAGGTAGGTGTCTTTTCTCAGCTGCAGTCCTCAGTGTCATGCAGATGCCAATCCCCTCACAGCAGGAAATGCCTCCTGCCTTTGTCCTGCTGGTGGGTACCTCTGTGGAAGTTTTCACAGAAGCTGGTATGGGCAAGATGTACTCTGCAAAATGTAGAGCTGATTGCCTGTTCTTCATGTAACAAGTCCAGCTTGCAGTGGCTTTTTGCTTCCTTTCATCCCATTGAGTTCTGGACTTCTAGGACGTGAACTCACGATTGAGTGAATTTGAGTCGGTGACATCACACTGGCTCCCTAGGATGGAGAGCTGCACATATAAAAACAGAGTTTAAAAACCCAGACTTCTCTTCCTGGAGTTCAAAGAGCAAACCAACTTTGAAGCTAAATTTAAGGAAGAACCTGTTGAAGAAGTTGAGATTATTGGCGACTAACTTGTGACATTTGGCACTGGCATTAGTGCAACTGAGAAATTTTTCAGCATTTAAAGAGAGCTAACAAGAGAATCAAAGAACAAACCCCAACCAACCCCAAAATAATAATAATAAAATGGTGTTACTCAACTTCCACAAAAACTGAAAAGGCCTGGAACACAAAATGTGAACCCCCAGATCCATTCCTTTACCCTGCTCTGTCGGTGTGGTTACAGACACAGCCGTGTACATGACGATGGAAGACATGATGATCTAGCAGTACGAATGCTTTACTGGCAGAAGTTCAAATTGGTCTCCTGTAGGTCATGCTGCCAAGAGTGGTGCATGGCATTCTTGTCCTTTGCCTCTCCTCTGAACCAGAGGGGGAAGCAGATGGTATAAACCTGTCTCTCCCAGAACTATGCCAATCCTCGTCACGGGAAAAAAGACCAAACCTTCTGCTGCCTGTTTGAGGCAGCTTTCAGTCCTCTTTATACCACTGGAGACTCCCTCAACAAAGCTTTTCTAAGGTAAGGAAAGCACAGGTCCAAAGAGCAGGTCCAAACCTGCTCTTTCCTGGTTACATGCTTCGGGGTCCTGGGTTTCTCTCCTTTCCTGGGTCTTGGAGTGACTTCTGCAGTGTGTTTTGTCCATGGCTTTGTCCTGTAAGCTCTAGGCAAGAAGTCCTGCCACACATGGCTACAGAAATCAAAACACTACAACTGTCATTGCATACCCAAAAGCAATCATGAATTATAGCTGGTTTATTAAATAAAAATATACACAGATGTCTAGCTTAAAAAGGGATACAAGTGTCCATAAAATGTTTCGATATGTTTCCAGACCGTGGAGTTACACAAAGAAATGCTTTGAGAAATCAGAAGCTGTTTACCTGTGTGTGTTTGTGTACATGTGCCTTTCAACAGAATCAGCTCTATCATCTGGATATTTTCAGCAATCTACCTCTCTTCTGGAGTTTTGATTTCTGCTCTGGAAGAATTATTTAGTTTGACTCCTCAGTTCAAATCTGAGATGTTTGAACCCAACTGAAAAGAACCTGAGAAAACGAGCAGAGGTGGTTACACAAAGTGGGGACTAATATCTGAAGAAAAGGAAAAAATAGGATAGTTCTTTGACAAAGGAGATTTTGGGATCTCTTTTCTTGTGCTCTGTTTCTTGTGTTCTTGTTTTTGTTTCTGCTCTGTCCTTTCCTCTCTAGACAAATGGCAGTCACATATTGCAATGAGCTCTCAATATGAGCTTGAAGGACACACGAGACCTCAAGAACCCCAAGGAACTTATCAGTGGCATCCCATAGCTTGAGCTCAGAGAGGTAGCCTGTTTAACTCCCTTTTGTTTGGCCATATCTACTCAGTCCTTTTTGGAAATAAAGTCTTCTTATCTTTCCTTCCCTGGCTCTCCAGTAAACAGCACTGGCCTGAAACAATTGCAATTATTTATTTGATTTCATTTGCGCTGTGCACAATCTTAGATTTTGTTAGCTGCAGTTAAAATAAAAACAAATCAAACCTCATATTTCCTACTGAATTATACTGCCACGACAACAATGAAAGTAAAAGTGTCCTCATCAAAACTCCCCCTTTCTAACCCACCCCAATATTTTAAACTAAAGCTTAACAAAAGAGACAAGTTTTGCAATGTGCCCTGAAGGTTTGCCACACAAGAAAGCAAATTCAAGAGTGTGGGCCTTCTTCTTCTGAGAAAAAACCCAAAGCCATTTCCAAATGTGCTGTTCCAAGGACTCCCAGTTCAAAGGCACCAACTTATCTCCATGGTGGACCTGGTGCTCGTAGGCAGAGGTAGTTTCTGTGGGACGAGCAGGTTCAAATCAGAGGGAGATTTAGAAACTAAGGCCTGAATTGCACCTGGAAATGAACTGAAAATTGGCGCAGCCTGTGTGCCATCTGCGCTCTATGGTTTGTGTCTGAAATGTGGATATGTAAGCAGGCAGCTGCATACTGCAATTAGCTGAAGTTTCTGAGTGGTCCTCAGACGTAGAGCTGAGCAGACCACATGGCAGCGATCCAGTCTGGAGATGAGAAAAGCACAGACAATGGCGACACAGTCCAACAGGACAAGAGGTTGAAATCTCCTCACCAAGCAGATAGGAGAAGGGGAAATAAACACTCGTAGCTCCTGCTGCCACTGAAACATTCAAAAGCATCTGGAAATCCAGGAGGCCTTCTCCAGCCGGGCAACAAAGGGCAAGGCTTCCCTCCATCCAGATGGCAAGCACCACTTTTGCCATCTCCCCCAATTATTTCCTGCCACCATTATCGTTTTGATTTCATGTGCAGTCAGCTCTTGTCTTCCAAAACCTGGATTTAGATTGAGCCTGAGAAAGCCAAATGTCTGCAAAACCTGAAGTCCCACGAAATAGGAGTCACAGTTGCTGAACAACATGAGCATTTTCATGGCATTGTTTTCCAGCACTGTGATGGTCCCTTTGTGAGCACCACAAGCCATCTGTGAAAAAAACAATGAAATAACCCTCTAATAACACGAAATGCATGTATTTTTTTTATTCACATGGCAGAACCTCTTGAACATAAACTAGGTGGGTGCAGGCTATAAATGCTGTGAAGTTTCCTGTTTGGGAATACTCTGTCTAGAGTTTGTATTAAAGGTGGTAGTCTCCTTGCTGCAGTGAACTAAACCTATTTGAGGCCTGCTGGGGCTATCACACCCAGGATTTACTTTTAGCCATAGTTATAAGAGTGAGGAAGACTGCAGCAACTTGTCCAAAGGAATTTTTGGGAGGAAAACAAAGGGGGAAGTTGAGGTTGGAGCTTTACTGTTGTCCAAGAATTGCGCTGGGAGCTCAAGTATTCTGTATTGTGAGAGACTGATATATGGAAGGGATGCCAAACAGATGGATTACATTACAAAGTGACAACTGTATTATCAGGAACTCAGTGCATTCAATCTGCCTTGCCTTGCTCAGATTTTAGGCTGGTGTAGCTATTTTAAAGTGACTTCTCCCTGCTGAGGCATCCTGGAGCAGTGCATTGCCCTGGAGCTGTGTGATGGTGCAGCCAGTGTTGCTTCTTGAGGGACAGAGAGCAATTGTGCTGCCAGGGTGAATAAATAAAATCCTTGCACCTCAGAGTTTTGACAACTGTGCAATCTGGTGGAAGCCACTGGTTGCTGAAAGGAGTTTCATCAATGAAACAATGAACACATGGAAGCTCAGACAAACACAGGAAGCAAACTCCAGTTTTTGGAGAATGATTGTATGTCATGAACAGTAATATAGAAACAGGCCTTATTATATCACCTAGTTGTGAAAGGTTTGGTGTAAAGTTAGATTTGCTCACTGTGTTAACTGAAATTGAGAGAATACTCCTTTGTGTTCAGGAAGCACTGAATACCCAGCCCAGTGTGGGATGCCCTGTTTGATTTAGTTCTGACACACCCAGCATCCTGAGGACTGGCAGCTAATTTCAAGTTGGATGGCTTTGATTGTTACTGGTGTGTGAGACAGAATGGCAGCACAGGCTGAGGCTGTTGCTGACAGTTAAAATAATGATCTTTTTTACTAGTGAACTGTGCACATCTTGAGTCACTGAGAGAAAATGTCTTGCAGAGAGATCCAGAAGGCAGCTTGTGTACTCCTTTTTATAATATAATGGCAGGGGAGACTCCCACTTGAGATTTTTGCTCACTTGATACCAGTTTCAATATTGTCCAGCTTTGACTTTGCTCCTTGCACAAACAGCACCTTGGTTCAGACCTGTTAGTTTGTGTTTATGCCTAGGAGAAGACTGATGTCTTCTGATGTAATTTGTCAGTGTAATTTTCTGCATAATGAATTTGGTAGTCTTGATTTAAAAATTTTTTTTGAGCTCTGTGACCTTCTGAAACTCTATGAGCATGCTGTTCAGCAGGCCACCCACCTACCCAAATACCCTAAGTTTTCTGTGCCTCGTTGTGTGGACCATGCCAGTCAGTCTTGAGGGATCTCTCCTACCTACTTATTTTCCCATGCTGCATTGAAATCAGTCACATATCTTAGTTTTCAAGACCTGATTCCCCAATTAGAACATCATTGATTCACCACCATCTCCTGTGTACTCATGAAATATCTGCTTCTACCTCCAGTCAGGCAATTTTCTAGTGTCTATTACTCATTTGTTAAATTTTCAAACAAGACCCTCTGTGTTTCTTCCCTGTTGCATTGTTAAAGCTTAAAACAAGTGTCTCTCTGTTTTCTTTCCTGCTGCATTTTGAACTCAAGATGCATCTCCTGCAGCCAAATCCAAACTTCCCTTATTATTGCTGTCCAACCCGCCTTCAAACTGTCCTTTATAATGGTATCTATAAAAGACTGAACAACTGCTTGTGGGTGTGCTGGAGTGACTGCCTGCCCAGCTGAGTATCATTTTCCTGTTATTCCCTCATATTTCCTTCCTGTCTGCATTTGTCTGGCATCTTCCTTCTCCCATTAAGCCTCATTTCTTTGTGTTTTAGACCATTTTCTTGTGCTGTGCTTATACAGAGCATGCCACAGTGGGAGCCTTGCCTGTGGCTAGGGATCTTGGGCTTGGTGATGGTTTACATCAGGTGGAGATGTGCTGCTGGGAGAGGGGAGGATCCCTGTGCTGCCTCTGCTATCCCTGGTCAGCGTGTTCCTCTTCCCCTGGCACGGCTGTGCAGCCTCCTGGCACCCTCTGGGGAGTCCAGCCCTGGGAACCTGGGACACGGGGGAGAGGGAGAGGGAGAGGGAGAGAAAAGGAAGAGAAGAGAAAAGGAAGAGAAAAGGAAGAGAAAAGGAAGAGAAGAGAAGAGAAGAGAAGAGAAGAGAAGAGAAGAGAAGAGAAGAGAAGAGAAGAGAAGAGAAGAGAAGAAAAGAGAAGAGAAGAGAAGAGAAGAGAAGAGGCATTGTTTAGAGCTACTGGCCAAACACCTTTAAAAAATATGACTGTACTTTTTCTACCTCAGTGGAATAGAGAAATTCCATGAAAGTATTTTAAAGATAAGTACTAGTTAAGTAGCTCCCAAATAATCATATTTTTATTTGAGCTTTATATTTCTCTTAAGTTAAATCCATTAGTAGATTAGGTTTTGCCAGCTCTATTCATGGCTATTTGATCCTTGAATCCTTTCAAGAAAATCAATGTGTGGCTTTCCAGCTAATTAGCATAGCGTTAATAAAATGTATAAGGCGGCCAGAGCTGCCGAAACCCCTCACTCACTTCGTCTCACAAGGTCTGCGGGGAAGGTCAGCAAGTCCCGGGGCGCCCGGGGTGCGGCATCCCGATGGGCCGGGGGCTCGGGGGGAGCGGCGGGGACCGGGCGGGCGGGCACTGCCGCCTCTCCCCGATTTTCCTCCCCCCTCCC
>VWZP01001128.1:1689049-1769530 GCA_013396995.1 Dicaeum eximium
TCAAAGCCGCCATCTGCTGTGACAAGTGTTCCCATTCACCTTTTCCCTCTTATCTGCTCCCTCGCAGGGAAGTGCTCTGGAGGCTGACAGCCCCGTCTCCCTGCTGAGGCTGCATTTCTGCAGCCATCGCCCCCCGCCCCCCTCGGCTGCTCTCCCTCACCGGCGGGGACAGGGGGGGACAGGGGGGGCAGCCGGGGCTGCGGACGTGCGGGCGAGGAGGGGCTGTGGAGGTGCTTCCTATGCCCCATGTACCCCGCCCTTCTCCAGCATCCTCCAGCATCCCTCAACATCCGCCAGCAGTGGTCTGCCCCTCATTGCACTCATTGCTCCCATTTTTGAAGCAGATGTTGGGTGGGGGGACACGATGAACGGACAGACAGACTCCTTTCTCATTTCCTCTTTGCCTTCTTTCCCTCAAACTTGAGCAGCTCACTGGTATTTTTTGTTTGTGGAGAGAAGATAATTTGGGCGATTGAGAAGCTTAAGGTAAAATGCGTAACAGGTCCTGATAAATCACGGCAGTAATGGCAATGCCACAGATCCCAGAAATGCTGGGGGTAAATATTTTTTTCTTTTCCACCCAGTCAGCTGACACGTCTGTGGTTGCATAGGTGTCAACAGAGAGAGAATTATTTCCCTGCATGAAGGAAACGTGAGAAGGACAAAAAAAAAAAAAAAGATGGAAGAAAGGATAAGAAGCTCCTGTGAGTACTTTTCTCCCCTGCTGTAAGGGGAAAAAAACCCCTTTGTTTTGTTCTCTTGTCTGGATGTGACATTTTACACCGCTTCTCTTCTATTCTTCCTTATCCAATTCTAAAGGCTATGGCTGTCCCACACAAGTATTCCTGTGGCAGGCTCTTAGCCCACTGAGGGCTGCCAGCGTGGGCCGGCAGCAGCAGCAGCTCAGTCCTCAGTCCTCACCCTTGCAGTCCCACAGCCTTCTCAGGAGGGTATTGAGTGGTTTCTCAGGGCTAATGCTGATTGCTTGAGAGCTGGTGATGCTTCTTTGTAGAGTAAATCCCACGCTCTCAGCTTTTCACAGCCTCTGGTCCAAACCACGCTGTCCTGGTGTCTCCCTGCACAGCTGCACAATAAGACCTTTCCCTTCATTTGAACCATTGGAGGGTGAAAAAACTTTTCAAGTTCAGTAAGGATTAAGAGCAAAATAAATGTCATTAGAGTTACTGGTAACTGGTAGAACAACATCACTAGATGTTACTGGAATAAAACCAAGAGTGGGTGGTAAGCCTGCCTCTGCCACTGCTAAACTGGGCTTGAGACTAGCTCCAGGCTTTGTAGCCTTTTGACCCTCATAGGACCTTCATCCATGAGAATGTGCTGCTTAGTGCTCTTCTCTTGAGAGCTGTTACCTAAAGTTTTCATTAATCAGCTAACAATATTTGAGCTAATACAAAACCCCTTAGGTTTCAGAGTTCCTTAAGACTGTGAGGAACTTTGGAGTAACTTGATGAAGTCATGTAGGTTGATAGGTCAAACCCAATTATAATTAGTGAAAGGAGGTGAAGGACATCCATGGAAATAGTTGGAATAAATCACAGAAGCTAGTGGAGTATCCATTAAAAAAAAAAGGAAGTAATGCGTCTTGGAACTCTGTGGAACTTAAAAAAACAACCTCCCCTGTGTAAATTGCTCTTCAGCCAATAGAAAGGAAGTTAGTCTATCTTACAAAACTTTTCAGTTTATCAAATAATAAAAAAATTTTTAAAAAAGCTTGATATGCAAGATGAAAGTATCTGCAAAGTGAAAGGCTGGAAGTTGTCTATAGAAGCTGTGAGAGATATGGAAAGATGACCTTGGAGAGAGAAAGGTAAATGCATGAAATCTAGAGTAGACCAGAAACTTGTGAGACCAGAAACCCTGAGGATGTCTAAAGAGGAAGGAGAGCTGCACTCTGCCCAGCATCACAAACCCTAACACTCCATGGCATAGCTCAGACACCCACTGTCCAGCTTCAGAAGGTGTTTTCAAAGTTGGTGAGCTATTTCATAACTCCTTACTACAAATAGGATTGCCTTGTCATTGGGACTGCTCACACTGGTTGCTCATGGAGGCCTCGTACTTGTCCCCACTGTTAATCTGCAATGGGATAGAATTGCACGTCTCTGTGCCAGCTCTGTAAGGGCTCTCAGTGGATAAATTCTTTTAAAAAGGTTCCTAGTATTCTGTCATGTAAATGTCCTTGAAAATTGTCAAAAGGACTTCTGCCCATATCCTTGGTGCTTTCTTCCAGTGCACTGTATTCACGTGGGCATCACCATGTGTGCTTGTTTGAATGCGTCAGGAAGTTTCTATGGGAGGACACTGGTCTGGATCCAAGATGTGCTTTTAAATAAAATAACCTTTCCACAATAAAATAAAATAAAATAAAATAAAATAAAATAAAATAAAATAAAATAAAATAAAATAAAATAAAATAAAATAAAATGTCTTTGGCTAGTACAGTGTCAAAGTGCTGAGCAGTACATTTTCCGAGCATGAAACATATTGACAAAAATTCCCTGTCTCACTAGATGGGATTATGATAAAGTGCTGTGGCTTCATCACTATTACTGCCATGCTGGGTTTTTGCTTGTTGGTTTGTTTAGGTTAACGTTTGTAATGTTGCTAAAAAGCAATTCTCTGCTTGTTCCTGATTCAGCTGTTCTGCTTGTGCATGGTGGACTAAAGAAAAGTTAAGGGATGCAGGATGGGAATGTGTTGAGCTCTGGCTGGCATGGATGGGACACAAGGCAAAGCTTGAGAATGTCTCTGCTGTTGTGTTGTGAAGTGTGTGTGTGTCCTGCAGGGCTTTGGGGGCACTACCAGTGATAAAGAGCTTTGGATTTTGATTTTTCCATGTGCCAGATGTAGACTCCTTTCCAGCTTGGCTTGCTCTTGCACCTGCAGCAGCGATGCCCCGGTCATGGCTCAGGTGGTCTAGCACATCAGGAGTAATGAGGTGACATGGGAAGGTCTGACTCAGCCCCATGGCTAGAGCAGAGGGAGCTGCTAGATGTCTGCAAGGATGGAAGACATTTATGTCGTCCTTCAGGAAGCTTCTCTACCTTGAAATGACTGGCAAAGGTTAGACTAAACTTTCTGTGCGGATTAATAAAGCCACCGTGGATGGGGTCCAAGCCAAACCTGTGAACAGTCTCTATCTCTGAATTTCAGTTTTAGTAAATGTAAATGCTAGAGCATTTACATTAAGTTAGATAATGTGCTCATAAAGCATTAATCTAATACTCTGAATGATGAAGCCGTTGCAGTTGAATTAATGTCTTTTTACAATCGAGTCTTATTTACCCCTTATGTTCTACTTCCTGAAAGAAACGCCCTTCAACCTAAAATTTGCATATCTGCTTTTTAACAAATCTGGTAGAACTGTTAGATGGGAAGTATGAGGTAGATTAGTGAAGGTATTTCACAGGCTTGGGCATGTAAAATGAGCTGCAGTATTTATTTTGCAATAGCTTCCTCCATTTTTAAACCGTGTCTCGAAGTTGTCGTGTTTTGGAAGCATGAGCTGTAAGAAAGATGCAGATTGCAGAGGATACATGCTGTTCACTTTGAATTTAAATCAGTTAGACATGCAATAGCTCACCTCGTGAGTTTAGGGGGAAGTCAGTTCAAGGCTGGAAGATTAATTTGGCACACATTTACAAAGGCAAAACTATAGGACCCATCAGCCAAGCATTTTATTAGAAATACAAGTTAAATTCTGCTGGGACATCCTAAAATAAGGTAGCCCTGAAGTCAGAAGCATGCGTAATCCGAAGACTGAATGTAGTGGGGTAAATATATTTTTAAAAAATGAAATACCTTTGCATGATGGAAAACCCTAAAGTACGTAGATTTGATTTGGTTTTTTATTTCACCAAGGGGTTATTCTGCTAATGAATGGTGAGAGTGAAGTTTGAATATTACAGTAGTTGTCAATAAATATGTTTTCCATATTCCTGTTTTGTTTATCAGCTAATTATTTGATTCAGATTGCCAGTATGGTAGGATTATGAGACAGCAAGTGTGGTACAATTTAATTTTTCAGTGATTTTCTGTGAGTCCCTTTAAATATTCAGGTTGACTACCTCAAAATACCTCAACATTTTCAAAAAAGCTGTTTGTTATATTTACTAACTGCAGGAGAAAAAAATAGTAGCTTGGCAGGTTAGTTTTGTAGTGATATATATTCTTCATATCCAGATAAACTAATCCTACTGAATTCTTTTTTTGCCTTCAGTCATATCAGTTGACATTTAGATCCTGAAGTGACTCGCATTTAGTATAGAAACAAATAAACCCTTTTATCAGTTTTCAATTGAATGCTTTTCATTTTTTAATCTCTTGTTCTTTCATTATGAGAAACAGTAGATAACTCAAAAGTAGATTTTTTTACTGTCACATAAAAAAGTCCATTTTTGTTACTTGTCTAAACTAGAAGTCCTGTTCTTTTCAATCTCTCTTCCTATCGAAATTTTCCTCGTACCTCTAATAATGTGGCGCTGAATTACACAGTGATGAACTGAAACAGGCTGTTTCCTGTTGTGCAAATAGCTCTGGTGAGGGGGTCTGCCAATACCATTGACGATCAATCGTCAGCTCATACCGAGTACGTGGGATGCAGGGTGAATGGATGGAGTAGAAAGTCTTCCTGGTAGGAAAAGGCCAGGAGGGATTTGCCAGTCTAATTTTGGAGCGGATGGTAAGCGGCGCTGTTGAAGGGGCGATGTTCCAAATTCTTTCAAAGAAGTAATTGTTGGACACTTTCTCAATAAACCATCTCTTGTTTCTGATAAACTCACCAGTGTTTGTTCTGCCTCTCCTTTTCCTGACAGGACGATCAGGCTAAGCAGAACCAGCATCCTCTGAGCCTTTTGCCTTTCATACCCTGAGTGGTTGTTGCATGTTGTGAGACCCCAGTGGGAGAGGTGCAAGCCAGGCTGTTTGATGACACTGCACAGGGTCACGTGCCTTGTGCTGCATCCCTGGAGGGTCCATTGCAGAAGGGCACATGCTTTCCAAGAGAACAGAGACCTGGTCACCATGGTGTTAGCACAGGCTTCATGGTGGGCTATAGCTGCCCTAAGCCCTTCCCTGGGATCGATTACACCTTTGGTGTGCCTTGCTTCTGTTTCCACTCCTGTCATTTTCTGGACCAGGACAGCCTCAAGCCAGCTCCTAGCTGAGGAACTTCCAGGTGTTTCCTTCAGCACCACCTCCACCTTTCTCCCTCAGCCTATGATGGTGCCCCAGTGTCCCTTCTACCCCCTTCCCTTTTGCAGGTGCTTTCCTCACAGCAGTTTCCTTTCCCCATCACTCACAACTCCCTCTGGTATCTTTTTCTCCACTGAATCCCAGAACAGGTTTTTATTTTGGATTGTAACAGGAGCATTCAGATATGCAGAATTAGTGCAGTGTAAATAGTCTGGGAGCTGCTTCTCAGGAGTGTTTAGATGTTGTCTGGGCATTGTGGAAGACCAGTAACCTTGGTTGTTGCTTTGCCTGTCCAAAAATCTACCTTTATGAAATTTTGTGTCCGAATTATGAGTACTCACTTCTCCCAAAACTCTTCCTTTTCCTGAAGTAGGTGAGAAAATAGCTCCTGTGGCTGTTTACAGAAATGTCAAAAGTAGTCTTGACTAAAATGTACACATTAGCAGAGACAGTTCTACAGTGGACATTTGATTGATATGGACATTTGATTTAAGTTCCAAACACCTTGGTTTTCATTCATAACCTCACATCTGGGAATGTTTAATTTATATGTATGGATGCCTGGGAGATGAGGACTTTCCTCTGTGGTAAACTGACTTCAGGCTGAGTGTGGTTGTTGATTTGTGTCATAACAACAATAAAATTCCATTATCCAGATACCATTTCTCAAACTTTGATCTGGCATGAGTAAAATAGTGATACTGAATTAATTTAACATCATGGCTTCTGACTCCTATATTGTATGTGTGAAGCAATGTCCATAGGGTATTTTTTCCTACGGACATAAATGAATTTGTGGTTTCTATATTTCACTCTGGGTTTATTGCCTTAAATACAGCACACAGAGAAGCATAAAGACCAGAGAAGAAACATAAAAATGTCGTTACCAACCCCTGTATGACCCTGCTAAAAGTAGCTACAGGAGTGACCCTTCAATGCATCCTCTCAGGCTTCACAGTTCTGAGCAAGTATTCTTATCAGGATCACTAGAAAGAGGAGTTACTGTATAAAAAATAAGTGTGTGTCTGTGTATGTGATAGAGGCAGCCAGGGCAAGTTTTTTAAAATTAGTATTTTATGTCTTCGGTAATTTGCAGCAAATCAAAACACATTATTGTGTGAATAATATGTAAAGAGATAGTATTATAAATGCATGCTATATTTCTGTACCTGCATACTTAAGGAAAGAAAATTTTATTCAATCCCATAATTTTTGTCATCCAATTGCTGTAAAAAAATCTTACTTCTCTTGCATCTGTCAGTATAGTATCTAAAATATGAAAATACATTCAGGCAGCAATGTCTTGGTAGACCTCAGAGAGGTTTCTGCTCTTCCCCAGGCTGTGGCAAAAATACGTGTTTGGTAAAATGGGGGGGAAAAAAGTCCTTTTTTGCTTTAGAATATTTCCATCTTTATTTTACTGAGAACTCCTTTAATATTTTGTTTTCTGTTGGTTTTACTTCTTCTTTTACCTCAACTTGTTTTTCCAGAAAAGAATAAAGCAGAGCTGCTGGGTAAATCAAAAGAAAGCAGGGAAAGAAGTAGGATTTACTCATCCCTAATTTTGACATAAAGCTTCAGAGAAAAGAGTAAATGAATGAAAAAGTTTGTCCCATTACTGGAAGCTGTTACAATTTTTGAGGAATTTGAATCGCCACCACTTGCAAGGGAGCAATCAGCTGCATTCACTTAGCAATGCAGTGAACTGAGGTTTATTTTTCCTGACTGCTAATGCTGAATTACTGGCACTGTCTGGCTACTTTCTGAAATACTCCATTCCTAAGGCACAACAGTTTTTGGGATTCAAAACGTAGTCATGATTTCTGTAGGTTAGATTTATTTGAAATACTCTGGTGGAACTCATTGCTTTGGTTCAGAGGTCTCATCTGATCCCTACTTTTAACATGCACATTCCTAAATTGAGAAACCCATTGTTCTGTCTTAAACCGTTAAGGACACAGATTAAACTATCCAAAACCAAAGCACTTAATGGGGAGTAGCCTTCAAAACATGCATACATGTGTTTGTGATTGGGAAGTGCCTGTATTCTTTGCCATCCAAATATTTATTATTTTTAAAGGGGTGAGAAACGTTGTTTCTGAAAACAAAGCATGAGGGGGATGTGAGGTGGCACTGCTTACTGAGATCTTGGCAAAAGTACATGACCCAGAAATTTCCCTGTCCTCAGTGTTGTCAATGCAGGGATTGCTGCAGGCAGATGTGTATGCATGCAAGGGAATTTAAAACGTTTGGTTGTGTGTATTTAAGTCCGTGTGATTTTATAGGTAGGACACATTTGTTTTTCACAACTAAAATCTATTAGAATGAAATGTGCCCTTTGCTGGACACAATGGGGAATATTGAACAGAATAAAAGTTTTAAAGTGCTGCAACTGCTTAATGTGCAAAACCAGCAGATACACTTTTTTTATGCTTCCCCTTGTCCTGTGATGTTTAAAATATCCTGCTCACAGCCATCCTTACCTTGCCTAATTCTGGTGTTACATCTGACATGAAACACTTCTATCCTGAGGTGGGTCCTTGACAGTCTTTAATATGACAAAATGATTTGGGCTTCCTGTCATTCAGCTTAAATCACTTTTCTACCCACGCACAAAAAAAGCTCCTGCACAATCCTTGATGGCCTCAAGAAAAACACGTCTGGTCCCAGCCTAACCCTCAGCTGCATGGCACTGCATTGTCATCATAATTGGATGTGATAGATTTTCACTCTGCTTTACTAAAATTTTGTTTGTAATTGAGTAAATGTGCCACTTGCAGTTCAAAATAAATTAGCCCAGAGCAACAGCAGCTTGACTGTTTTTTAAAACTCTATGTGTGGGCTTTTTAAATATACACACACACATACATACATGTAAATATAAATATAAATATACATATACATATAAATATAAAATAATAGAAATACAAATATACACACAGAAATAAAATAGAACAGGTCAAGTGTGTAGCTGGGATTAGGAAAATATCCCTTTCATTGTTAAATGGCGTCCTGAACTCCATTTTCTCTATGTGTGTTGTACATTTTCCCCCTCAGAGAGGGTGAAAACATAAAAGCAGTACAGCAGACTGCAGCGTGGGGGAGGGTTTTTTCCTTCCTCACACTTTCTACTTTTGTCAAGCCACCTGAGAAGTGGATATGAGAAGGGCATTTTAGAATAAAGACATTACTGTGACAGCAAATACAAATGAAATAAAATTGGCCTAAGGCTTTGATGCCAGAACCTGAATGGAGAGCTGAGACTTAGCAATGCACTAGTTTAATACACCAGAGAAATAGAACTAGAATAATTTGCAATGCAGGATGATGAAAGAAGAAAATATAACAAACCCGGAGATTAAAATAGCGTTTCCAGCCTGTGTATATTCGCATTTTGCACTCAAGTTGACCCATAAACATTGCAAGAGAAGCAAATATGCACTTTTCTCTTCTTTTGGAACAAAGCTGTTTGGTGTGTGGAGATAACAGGTCAGGATCTCGACACTCCAGAGGAAAGGATCTGAAGTTTTGGATGAAGCCTTCTTCATGGACATCTCCTGACTTTAGAAATAGCCACTGCCAGCCACACTAAGCCATTGCTCTGATCGCAGAGCAGACAAATTGGCTTTGTGGTGGAGGAGAAGGAATCCCTGAGAGAAAGAAGGCACTCACAGGGCACCTTGTGCATGCAATCGATGCCCCCTTTCCCTGTACATGTCTACACACATCTGCAGCTCTCTCATGATCCAATTACTTTCCTTAGTGTAAAAACTCTGAAGTTAGGGATTTTTTTGGCTTTCGTGCTTATACAGCATTTATAACCAGAAGTGATCCTATGTGCTGCCACAATGCAAAAAGAAAAAATAATAGCCAGAGGCTTAAACACTGAATTGTTTCACATTAACATAGGGGTCTGTTTATTTTCATATCCTCCAGAAGACCTTGTTTATTGGTCTCTAATGTTTCTCAGGTTTGTATGACCCAAATACGAATTGTTTGACTTTTTTGCAATAGGCATTTTTGGCAAGTACTGAATTAATTTTTTGGTATTAAGTCAGCTGTAGAAAAAAATAAATAAATTGCTGAAGTATCAGAGCCAATTATGGGCACTGGTTCATGTGCTGGATTCTGCATTTCTCTTTTAGACATTTAAATTATTTCAATGCACAGGCCCAGTCATTCCAAGTCTTTGGATGTATTTAAAGCAATTGAAAATCCCTTTTCAACACAAAAGTCAAATAATCTTATAGCTTCTTTAACAAATACTGATGGCTACCTTAAGATTGTGTCAGGATGTAAGTTTTAAGATAAAATTCAATTATTGCTGGTAAGGGTGTGTTTAAGTTACACCAGAAAAGTGACATAAAGTACAAGTAATAACAACAACTACTCTTAAAAAAAACCAAAAAAAACCACAAACCATAGTTCAAAGACTACACTATCCTCATCTCTTGGTATAAGTCACTTCACTTTCATCAGATGTAGAGCTTGATTGAAACAGAGAGTGATTTTCAGCAAATAAATGTAAGTCATATAGAATTATACAGGTTTTTCCTAAAGGGAGACTTTGCTGTCATAAAAACTACCCTGAGGAAGAAAACTAACAATTCAAATAAACCAGTCATTAATTTATATCTAACTCATAAGTCTGAATCCTCCAAGCCATTAATTTTGTGTGGGAAGGGCAAGAGTACTGCTCTTGTCTGATTCTGTCTGTGGAGCAAGAAGATAGTGCTGCTATCTCTTTCATCAGGAATTTATGTACATTAGAAAAGCAATAACTTTTTCACAAGTGTACCAACTATCACAAGTAAACAGCTTCTTCAAGCCTGATGGCAAAACCTCCAGCATGCCAAAGCAGCAGTGCACTTGTTTATTATCATATAGAGTTTAACCTGGTTTTACACTGCCTGATTTCCTGCTTTTCATGCAGATATTTAAAAAAATCTAGGCTGGGGTGTAAAGGAAGGCGAAGCTTGTAAGCAAGAGCTGGCCAGCTGGTGATGGAGGTTGCTAACTGAGGACAAAGCAGACATTTACAACAGTGGCACAGAACAGGGAGAATTAAACAGAGATCTTTAGTTATGTTTTTCTCCTTCAGAAATACCACTTCGTCTACAGCCATTCAAACACTTGGGGAAAAGAAAAAAAAAGTAATATGAATGTTTAGGCTTCCCCTAGGCATTTTCCATGCTCTAGATATCCTGACTGTAGCAGAGTATCCCAGCTCATCACTGAACAACGTCTCAAATATGCCCTTCCCCTTATTGGCTGGAGGGACTAATTTATGAAGAGAGATTAAAAGAATTAAATATAGATAGCTTCACTAAGTGAAGACTACAGTGGGACAAAAGAATAACCTACAAATACATGGAGGGGGTTAATTCCTGAGGGAGGTGAATTATTTAGGACAATAGGAGTGGGTTTAACTAAGAGTAATGGGATGAAATTAAGAATAGGAAAAATTAGGCTGAATATATAAAAGGATCCTTCTTGACAGCTAGATCAATTTGGCCATGGATGACTGTCCCTTGGGAAGTGATGAAAGACCCATTGTTTGGTACATTTTGAGGCAAGCTTTGACAAAACATCATTTAATGCACTATGGGAAACCACTTGCAGGGAAACACGTGAGAGGAGTTGAGAGGTGTTGTTTGTGTCCTCCATCTTTCTGTAAAAAAATCCATTAAACCAACACTCCAACTCAGCACACTGGCTTTGTCATCACCACATTTGGACCACATGGATCCACATGGCTGCGTGAGAGCCACACCACCACCACCATCCCCTTGGCCAGATGGAGCCTGGTAAATCCTGCAAGCTCTTCTCTTGGCCCGCATTCATCTGGCAGGTCAAGATGCAAACGGTGGCCACCTCCATCGCAGGGCTCCTTCTGTGCTCTCAGATGCCAAATTATCCTTTCCCTCCCGTTTATTCTACACCACCTCATGGAGGTGCTGCAGCAATTTCTTCATTTTTAAAATCCTCCAGCACAGATAACTTCATGTGGGAGCACCCCGAAACTGCAAGTGTTTGAAATGCTTCCCTCTCTTTCCAAAGTGTTTCAGGAAGACAGTGCTTGCAGCCACCACCAGTGAGAGCAGTAAGCCCTACAGCACAAGAATTATGTTACCTTTGAATTTTTTTAGATATAAAAAGGTGGTGATGGCTTCATATTACATCTAGGAGGAGGAAATTGGTTTCTGTACCTACCTGCAAGATTCTCTACCCTGTCCTGCACCTGGGCATAAGAAGGAGATGCAGTACAATAAAGGTTTTACATAAGTTTATCATAATTAAAACAGCATTAAATAGAGACTTGGAGTCTATAATTTTTGAAGACGTGGTGCAGAGAACTAAATTCTAAATGGCTTTGGTGTTTATTCAGGCCCTCAAAACAGGAATAACATGTCATGATAGAAAGATGTGGCTTTCCAGATGCGTCTGACTTCCATCATAATGAGGAGCTCCATTTTGACACTTTAAAATCCTTAAACCTTCTCAGTTGAGACACAGAATGTTTCCATGTTACATGGAATGTTTCCATATTCTTCCCTACAAATCTCTCTCATCCAAAGTCTCGCTATGACCCCGTCAACTCCTGATGACTGTGCCACCACCCTGAGGGATAAATACCCCAGGGAAAGGCAGCTTTGAGAAGGAGCAGTCTCACACAAAATGAATTCAGAAACTCTAGTTTGTCATTTTGCCCTTCTTTTGCAGGGAAAAAATACCCACCATCAACAAAAAAACCCACGCTAGTGATTTCTTTTGACTTAAACTGGGCATTCAAAAAGCTGTTTTTATTAATGAATCATATTAAGCCATCAGTGAAAGGCTCCCTGACTCTGTTTAAATAACAGGCTATGATTCCTCCCTCCCGCACCCCCCTTCCCTTTGGCTCCACTGCTATTAATTGAGGAGTTTCTTTGTTTCTTTTCTAATGAAGCTAACAGAACACATCTGTCAGGTGCTTGTATTCTTCACCCGTCTATAGTATGTAATAGCCCAGCTGGAGGCTATAATGCTACACAATACCCCTGGCCGTTACAGCAACTATTTATTCCTGGGCTTTTCCTCAGATAGGGATTTGAAAAAAGTCTGAAATTTGGGCCTAATTGCTATTTACACAGCGATAGACACCTGTTCTAGCTGAGACACTGGCTCATGAATCCCACACCTGAGACCTTAGGGAAAGGGAAGGGGAAAATTTAAAGCAGCTGCCAGTCCGGTTCAGAAACAGAGAGCTTTTCCACGAGATATGTATGTACAGTACATAAATCCGTGCCTGCCTATTGCCATAGCTACTGTTTCACGGCCAAATGTTCATTTAAAGGCTTAACATATGCTGGTTGTGTGGACACATGTACACAACCGGGAGGAAAGAGTTTTCTGCCTTTGCTTCTACGTTTTTATTGGACTCTCCCAAATTCTTGGTGCCAGGATTTATTTCTCCAAAGATCTGTGGCTGCGGGTTGCTGCCAGGCACCAAACTTCCACTCCTGCCTCATGTTGTGCAGCACAATTGCTCCATTTTCCCCTTGTTTATGCAAAGGATCCTGCCCTGCCTCTTTGTTTCTGTTCAGGGGAGCCCGTGCACTCCTCAGGAGCAGTAGTCCACGGTGGAGACTGTTCTCATAAGGCTGCTGACAGTGAAGGGGCAATGTAAAACCATACATTAATCTGAGTTAGCAACCTCTCCAATGCAGTTATGAGTGAAAATTGATTAAAATGCAACTAGATCATAAAACTCCCCGTTTATTACCTCAGATGTGCATCAAAGATGCAGAGCTGAAGAAAAGGTTTCTTTCCTTCTCTCGCCTCTCCTGGTCATTGCCATTCCTCCCCCACGATATGTTTCTGTCATTCTTCCCCCACTTTATGTTTCTCTTTTGTGCCAAACAGCCCCGTTCATTAGGTGTGGGACAGAAATAAAATGTTATTGCCCTGCTACCTTATCAGATGACAATGTCCTCTGCTGCTGCCAGGGAGAGGAGCTGGGGTGTCTGTTTTTTACAGAACTTTTCCCTACAGTCAGGGGGCCCTCTGAGATTTTCAGTCAAGACCTCTCTTTTGTGAAAAGACCTTTAATTCAGGCTGTTTCTGCAATCCAGCCATGCCCTGTCATCCCAAGCCCACCTTTATAACACTTTTGTTTGGGGCGGGGAGGGAAGAGGCAGGAGAAGGGGTTGAATAATTAACTGGAAAAATTGGTTCTTATGTCATGCAAAAGACTTCTGAGAGCTGCTGAACATCAAATGCAAGAAGGGAAGGTGAGGACTAGGAAGGTTAATAAACGGATTTAAAAAAAAAAAAGTGAGAAAAGCTCACACGACGGATAAGAGTACTGAGCCAAGCAGAATATTCTAGAGGCTTTCAAAAACATGTATGTCAGAAACAGAAAGATGAGTCAAGGAGCCAGCAGTGCTTTTAAGATGGGGTGGGGCACACAGATTGGTGAGAGATGAAGGGGATACTGCTAATATTAATTATTTGCTGCAGGGCTCACAAAAGCAGTTCAGTAGCTGAGAACAAAAACAGAAATTCATTTCCCAGTGGAGAAAGAAAGAAGTAGTGAGTGATCCTAGGGTCATTCCAGGACAGGTGATAATGAAATTAGAGTTAATGAAGATGAAGAAGACACCAGAGCCAGATGAGCCTCCATCCCAAGATTATGAAGCTGATGCTCATAATAAATGCTCCCTGCGCATGAAGAGGAACCTTAAAGGTAGATGGAAACCATGTCTGCATCTGATTTAACAGGAGCCCTGGGATAACAATAGACATGAACCTTTTTTTTCTAAAGACTGAAGTTTTAGAAGCTGCTGAGTACCTAGGAGCACAGATTCACCCTGATAATGCTGTTAATGCACCTTCTCTGTCTGTGGAATAGATTCTAGATTAAAGGGTAATACAGGATGGATCAGATATAATTTCCTTGCTATTTGGCCCTCTATGGCACAACTTTCTGCTGAAACCAAATCCTTGATCTCTGGTAGAAGCAAAACTGTATATACACATATGTATAGGTATTTACATTCCTCACTGATGAAGCTGTGCATGATTGTGAATATAACCCAGAGGAAACAAGATGAAAGGAAACAAAATTGTCTTTCAGAGACAATAAAGTGATGAGGAGACTATAAAGAGAAGAGGAGACAGCTCTGATCCACCACTGGCTTGTGCCAGGGTGATTTATGGGGATTTTTCCTCCGGCTGTAGCCTGACCAGTAGGTAAGGACACGGTGAGTGAGTCTTCACTGTGGTGGCACTGATTTTGATTGCCTGATATAATTTTATATTTAACAAAAGGGCAGTTTTGGGGATGTGCTGTCTGTTCTGCTGCTTGTGTAGTCCCTCAGAAACGTGTGTGTGTTTGCTTAACATCCACAAAGAGAAGACCTTGGGTCTGTGATCCTTATTACACAACACTCCTGCTGATTCACATCCCACGTCTAGCAGAGCACACAACTTTTCATCATTTTTAAGTGCCATGACAGGATGTTAGTACCCTACCAGTCTCATCCATGTTTAACCGGTGTGATGTTTTTACTCTTTGTTCTGGACATGTGGTTTTGTCCTCAGTATCAGACTCATCCATTGTTTCTCTGTATTTATGCCTATAATACAGTTTAGTTCACCTGGTTTCATATATGAACTAATTTAAAAATTTTTATTCCTAACACCATTGTATGTGTTGCAGATCAAATCATCTTCCTTTCCATTTCTGTTGCTAAAGGGAATCCCTTGAAACGTCTTTCTATTGTGAAGGTTTCGTAGGAGAGAGCCTTGATTTTTTCTTAATTTTTCTTTTTTTTTGAAATCAAGTAAAATGCTTTTCAATTGAGAATGAAACCTTATGCTTTTGAGTAGATGGTAGCTATCCTCTCATGAATCAGCTTTTTGTACGACGCTGCCTCAAAACTTTTTTGTTGTCTAGGTAAATAATGCTCAGTGGTCTTCGTCTCACTGATTCTGGGTGTTACTTCTGAATAATTTCTCTCAGCTTTGTTGGCCACAATGTTCTTCATTAATCAGAAATCAAATAAAAAATAGGTGGGAAGAGGGCGATGAGGACTTCTTTGGGCTGCAAACTCTTTAGAGCCAGGGTCTCACCACACTCTGTGTTTGCACACTGCCTTGCACAATAGGATTTTCTTCTGGTTGACTCTTAGACACAGCAGTAGTGAAAATTGTTAACACTGACAACATATTTTAGTGGGGCTCTTGGGGTCAGCCCTTCCCACGTGTGAATGTCTGGCCACACAGACAATCTCCTTCTTACCAGGAACTGCAAAGCCTTCTTGTGGCCAAGATAGTAATTTCTTATAGACAAAATTAATGTTGTGAGAGTATTTACTGTACTTTAAGCTGCCTTTTAATCCTATTTAGCAGGTGGAAACAAGAAAGGGGTTTAGCAGTATGTGAACCATCTGTTCTCAGTGGAGTACCAAAAGGCTGGAACAACTGAATTGAGCTATCAGAGACACTTCCAGATGTTGTCCAACAGCATCCATTTGACCAATTATGTGGAACAAGAGTGCAATCCAGATGTGATCGAGCTACATCTGAGTTCTAAGGGCAAGAAACTTGCCTATAGATTATATAGATATTACACAGTGGCATGGCACAGTCCAGCAGCTTATTTTACATCCAGTGTTTAACCTCTTTTCCCCCCAAGGTACAAATGTCAATATTGGATTTTCTCTGGTTGAATGAATGTGTCACAGAGCAGATTAACCACTGGCAGTGAAAAAGGACTTCCACTTGCCAAAACTAAATTTCTCGCAAATGGATCAAAACAGTCTGAGGTACAGAAAAGAAGCAAGACAGGAAATCTTGCCAAATTTAGTCATGATGGTTCATTAAACTGAACTTAAGACCTCGGAGTATGTACTTTATATAGAAGCTCTTGCTTTCAGCTGGCAGGACGTAGAGGCTTGTGTGTACCCACATGTCTGTGTGTGCAAGTACATGTACACCCAAGCATGAGGTGGCAGCAGCTAATCAGACAGATTAAGCTAATACTCATCACAGCAGAGTTCCTCAAGAGCTCACTACTCTCTTGGCTATCTCCATTTTCACAGCATAGACCGAATTTCCCCTCTCACTCTCTGGGTAATGTTGCTGTTCCAACACTTCATGTTGTGCTTTGCTAATTGCAGAGCAGTCAGTGTTCAAAGCATGTGGGCTGGGGAAGGACCTGGTCCTTGTGAGCCAGGCTGGGTGGAACATTTGCTGCTGAGGGAGCACAAGCTGCCTCTCCATGCTGGGTACAGCTGCTAACACTTCTACATGTCTGAGTGCCTGAAAAAATATGTCTCTTTCCCCACTCCCTAAACCTGAATGGCATCTGTTATTCCAGCATAAGGAATCTCTCTTTTTGCTTACATGATAACCCAGGCTGTGTGGTGTAGCTGACATGTCAGAAAGAAGTGATGCCATCCAGATGGACAGGCCTGAGAGGTGGGCCTGTGTGAACTTTATGATGTTTAAGAAGCCAAGTTCAAGGTCCTACACCTGGATTGGGGAAATCCCAAGCACAAATACAGGCTGAGGGATGAATGGATAGGGAGCAGCCCTGTGGAGATGGACTTGGGGGTGTTTGTGGATGAAAAGCTGGATATGACCTAGCAATAAGCACTCCAGAAAGCCAACTTCATTCTGTGTGGCCAGCAAGATGAGGGAGATGGTTCCCTCCCTCTGCTCCGCTCTCTTGAGACCCTACTCTGGGGTCTCAGCATAAGAGGAACATGGACCTGCTGGAGCCAGTCCAGAGGAGGGCCACAAGGATGATCAGAAGAGGTCTGGAGGACCTCCCACAAAGGCAGCCTGAGAGAGCTGGGGCTGTTCCACCTGGAGAAGAGTAGGTTCCTGGAAGACATTACAGCACCTTCCAGTACCTGAAGGGCCTGCAGGAGAGTGGGAGAGCAGCTTTTCACAAGGGCATGCAGTGGCAGGACAAGGGAAAATGGCTTCAAACTGACAGGGGGTGGGTTTAGATTAGATATTAGGGAAAAACTCTTTATTTTGATGGTTGCGGGACACTGGAACAGTTTGCCCAAAGTTGTGGATGCCCCATCCCTGTAAATGCTCAAGGCTAGACTGGATGAAACCACGTCTAGTGGATGGCACCCCTGCCCATGGCAAACAGGTTGAAACTAGGTGATCTTCCAACCCAAACCACTCCTTGTATCTATGGCAGGTTGTTTAAGTTAGCTGAGCTCACCTTGGATTCAATTCTTGCTGGAAAACTTAATCGACCTCATTATTTATTATTCTTTCAATTTTTCTGCTCTCTGCAAAGCACAATGGCAATAACTTTATATGTTCTTCTGGTTCACTGATCCTTTTCTTCCTTAGTATCATTTCAGAGGCCTTTATCAGTTTTCCACTTCTGTGGTTTTTAAGTTTTACATGTTTATTGCCTTGTTAATTATCATAAAAAGGGTAGGAGAGGAAAGAAAGGGAAGAAAAATAGGATACACGCTTCTGTTATTAATATATAATGGATGCAGTAATGTCCCAATTGTTCACTACCAAGCACATCCACAACAGTGAATTGCAATGCAATGTGTTGTTGAAGTGTGGAGACTGCAAGGATCAAATCACAGATCTGTCTTCTGTTTCCTTTGACGTTACATGACTGTTCACTGGGAGATAATTGCAAACACAAGCATCTAGTAGGCTATGGAAAAATGTAAATCAAAGAGCTGTGAGTGTTTGTTCTGTGTTGTGAGTACACATGTAAGGTCAGAAGAGGTGTTGCTTGATGTTAAAAAACATTAAAACTGATTATATACTTTAAAATTAGCAGTTCTATGTAATTTAAACTAGAAGAATTTATAAAGTTAGCAAAGGCTTTCTTATTTCTGAAAAGTGGGGAACCTTCAGTAAAGTGGAAGAAGGTCAGTATGGAAAGAGAATCCTTACTCCATCCAGGTGATTGAAATTACTTTTAACTTGAAGAAGATTCTGGACCAATAACATCAGGGTTGTTACTGGCATCAATACGAAGTTAAATGAGTATGGAAATTATGTAATGGCTAATTTTTGTGTTTTTTAAAGACAAACTTTGTACCTTTCAGTGGCAAGATTTCAATGTGATGGCTAAAAGTACCTGTAGTGTCAAGGTGAGTGACTATGAAGTGCTTGACTTCGTGCTGGATACAATTTGTTTGGTTCAGGACTGCACAGAAGCCCAAGGTGGTTCATCTGGACAGGCAGTGGAGCAGAACATATGGAACTTGCACCAAATCTTCCTGCATCCAGACCATGTCTGGGGTGAAATGGTCTTGTCTTAACTGAAAAACACCTGTTGATCCAAAATCAGTAGGGCAATAATGAAATTGATTAAGTTTTTGTTTTTAAATAACCTAAAAGCAACTGTATCACTACCCTTAAGTTAGGTGATATATTGGAGTGAAATATTAGTATACATAATAGTTTGTAATGACATTTTTATGACAGTCAGCCTGACAGATCAAATAATTTCATGGAGAATCAGTATCTAGATGATCCTAAAATGATCTAGAGAGGACATCTCTGCCACTGAAGGCACAGAAGATAGTTGAGAGCAGCAGTCTGATCCAGGTAGTCTGCCGCTAGGTCAGAAATTGTGAGCAGCCTAGAACTCTTCCTTTGGATACTGGGAAGTGCAGGGGAAAATGCTGGAGCAATGCCCCTTCCATTTAGGTTGATTTTTTTTCAGTTCCATGTCTATGTCAGGCTGACAGCAAGCAGACAGCTGTGGTACTCACATATTGTCTGGGCAGTGTCTGTTTTACCAAAGTACTGCATAAGCATAAGCATAAGCATAGCATAAGCAGGAAATACCCTGAAAGGTATAAATGTTGTATTTGTTTGGGAATGCAAATGAAATTTTCAATATAAAGAAGAGGAGGATCTGGCCAATAGTCAGGAGCTGCTCAAGGAGCAGGGGAGTGAGGACAGGGAAGTCATCTCATGCAAGAAAAGGGGAAACTCAAAGTAAGAAACTGGAATAAACCAAGCAGCCCAACTCTGGAAAAGCAGCCAAGCTGACTGCCTCCACTGGATGTGTCTAGTCCAAACAGCTGGTGCAATATTGCAGGATGTGACAGGTTCTCAGGCCCCCTGGCCTTTCAGGAGAACTTGAGCAAAGGGCACTCTAGCCCTGTGCAGGCTCAAGCACTTGGTTTCCTCCTCACAGGGGTGCAGGAGGAGAGGATCTGTGTTGGAGTAGGGTGAAATGAGATCCAGCCCTCTCTGGTGTTGTCTAAATTAGCTGAAGTTTGATCTTGAGATACAGTATGACATTTAGTTCTTGTGTGACTGCTTGCAGGTTTGCAATTGAATGTTTGACCCTGAATGAACAATGCATGAGGGAGCTTTTCTGCCTCCAGGTTTTATCCATCATGTTGCTTTGCAACAAACATGTCTGGTGTAATCTGTTGCTGAAAACAGAAGTATAGTTTTTAGGGAGGAATTAGTATAAAAGGCAGCTCTAGTGCCTGTCACCCAGCATGAGTTGTACAGGTCTCAAAAGCAGAGATGTGCTCTCTGCCAGTCTGCCTGCCAAGTCAAAACAGAGCCAGGGAGCTGCTCGTTGATGTCTTTGACCTCCTGCGTGGTTCTTCCACAAAGGGTCTGGTCCAGGGCCTACAAGTTCTGTGAGCACTGCTCCTCAGAAGAGCTGCAATGCCCAGGGGTTTGCTGTGCTTGGTCTGCCAGGAGAACCCTTCCCTCTCCCAGTGCCATCAGCACTGCTTTTCCATCAGCACTCCATTTGCACGCGAAAAAATTCAGACTGATAACTTAAAAAGTCAACATCAATGACTGGAGTCAGAGCAATAAAAGTGAAGTGCATGGCTGCTGCCAGGCTTCTTTCTTGCTCCTTGGTGTTCTGGCTCCAGCATTCAAGCGATAGATTTAAATATAAAACAGATCATTAACGGCTGGCTCAACATCTGCTAATATTATTTTCCTTGCATTGTCTGTGAGTCTTTGTTTATCTCAGTGTGCTACTTTGTTTTTCCCCTCTTATAATAAGGATCATTCCTTTATTTTAAAGCACTGCATCAATTTTCAATTGCTTGGGCTCTTGGAGCCTCCCACGCTTTGCCCACATGCTTGCACCGCACGAAGAGGTGGAGAAACAAAGCGAATGCGAAGCGTGGGATGATTGTTGCTTCAAAAAACAGTAATTAAGAATCTGTTAGAAAAATAACAACTGAGTTTAATAAGAGCTTAACTTAGCTGCATGAGCTGGACAGAGAGAGATTCCTGGGCTCTCTCACAGAAACCAAGCAGCTTGACTCCTTGAGAGTCTTTCAAGTGACATCGAAGTGGATTCATGGAACTCCAGTAAGAGGCATTGTTCTTGTTTCTGTTGGAGAGATGACTTGCCTTTTTCTTTAAAAAGGAATTATAATAACCAGCACTGTGACTAAAAGTCAAATAAAATAAATAGTATCAAATCTATTCTTATACTAAGATAGCTGACTTATATCCACACAGTTCTGGCCAATTCTCAGTTAAGTCCCAAAGCCTCTTGTAATTATCCATATCTCTCTACCTCCCCACCATGGTGCAGATGATGCAATATGCAAAATCACCAGCTGTTCACATATTCATAAAGTACTTAAGATGAGGGAATTGAGAATGGAGTGTACTTTTTTACCTTGAAATTCATATTTTGCCCCCACTATCTCAACTTCATACCTCTTAAAGTTCGTAACATTTATCCTCATGAAAAAGAACTAAAGAGAGAAATTAGATCTGTAAACACCAACTGAACATAACTTTCTGGGAAGCAGATGGACATATGTTATTGTATGACTACTGCTGTCTTCTGCTTAGAGCTGTTCAAGAGGATCTCACTCCTTACTTGCCTGAGAAAAGTAAAGGAGTCTTTCAAGTGGTCTTTCAATTTTTTTTTCTCTCCCCTCTTCCTAGACATCCATAGGTCTTTAATACCTAAAGAGATCTTTCACTGCATGAGAGGGTTTCTGGTTGTCCAGTGGAGTCCTCAATCCTGAAAGAACATGGAATCTCTATCACTTTTAAATGCTTTTAGTTCAGTAAATCCAAGCTCAGTAATTTACTGCTGGTCCCAGGACCAGGAAACACTGCATCTCCCTCTGTGCCTCTCACCTGGGCCTGAGACAGCAGTTTTGAGCTGCTGACATGCTTACTCCCTCTGTCTTGGAGACAAATGCCAGAAGATGACTGTAAAGCATGGCTAAATCCCCCTTCTGTACCATCTGTGTCTTCAAATGTCTCTCGTGCCTGTTTTAATCTTCGGTGCTTGCTGGGATTTTGCTGGTACTGGTAGCAATTACTGTACATGTGCCTTAGGAGAAGTCTCCCACCAGTGTAATAAAGACATGGACTGTTTAGTGTCACCCAGAGAACTCTGGACAGTGTTCTCTATGGCAACACATTGCCATTGTTTTTTTTAGGGCCCTTAAATTTGTGAGAGGTGACGGTGGTACGTTAATGGTGATTCCATAAGTAAGAAGCGAAACTGCTCTGCCTTGGCATGACTAGGTCCTTTTTGCTACCTCTGTCATGCTGAAATTTTATTTGGGAATGTCACATTTCCAAGAGGTTTGATCAATAAAATGTTGCCGCAAGTATTATGATGGCTGGTAGCAAGTTTAAGGCAGAGAGAAGTGAAAGTTACATTATCCAGTGTCTCAGGATGTTTGGGCTGTAGGTGAAAGGGATTACTTGCAAAATCCCTCACTGGAGTGACAAAATTTGGACTTGTTTTTGGTGTTCACGCACACTTTGGTTTAAGGAGGTCTGCAAGACCTTCCTTACTGCTAACTTAAATATGACCTCATTACAGTGAAATGTTAGGACAGATTGTCACTGCAGTAGTTCGGCAATGATAACTCAGTAGTCTGAAAATTTCCTTTGGGTATCTCACACAAAACACTTCAAAATCTGAGGCACGTCATTCTGAGTATTAAGCAATAATTTGAAACACTGCAGATCCAGATGCTGACTTTCCACTGAATTAATTGTAAATCACATGCATTTGTACTGTCTAAGCCTGGGCAAAGAGCTCACACCCGAGGAGAAAAGTTATGCTCAAGTCTGCATAAACAAACCCACACACCAAGCTTATTTCATGAGGCAGAAGTCCCCTCCTAAGTGCAGGTGGGGAGAACAGACTGTTCACTTCCCTACACAGAGACCAAAAAGGCTGTCCTGCATTGTCGTGGAAAGCCAAAATGTCTTCAGTACAGTCCTTCAACCATCATCCATCTGGTTGATATTCCATGGTTTGTATTCATATAAAAAGTGGCTTTGGGTCAGGGCCACAGTTTCTTCACCAGAAACTTACAGAGTGCCAGGCATGCATTTGGAAAATTCATGGAAGTGGAAGAAGTTCATCACTCCCATGAAAAGAGTGTTGCAGGAGGATGATCAGAAATCAGGTGGATCTCAAGCTGTTGGAGCCCATCACCAGCCTGAGCAGACTCCCTGATATAGCCTAAACTGAGGTTTCCCATCTGCTCCAGGCCTGGGAGCTGCTTCATTGCATGGTAAAACTGAAGACATGACACCATTTTGCTTCTCTGCTTCTACAGTGATTGATTCTCTCATGTTTTAAATAAACTTCTGACTTCTGTCCAAATGCAGTTTCTGGGAGGAAAAGGAAAATTCAAACTGCTTGCAAACACATGAAATAGGTGATAAATAGATGCAGTCTGCATGATATTATATGGTAACTGAGCTTGCATAAATCATAACCTTTCAGTCTTTCATTAAAGTACTGGGACTGTTTTAGCATACATTTTTTAATAGTAATTTAGCTATGATGAGGAATAGATCACCCACACCAAATTTGTTCTGGTTCACCCCAGTCCAACTTCTTATGTGTAACTTGTTGATAATTTTTCAGAAACCAACCTGAAATACTACCTGAACATCTGAAAAAAAAGCATCTGCTTCCAAAACATGTGAAAGGCTTCAGCATGCAAATAATTAAGAGCTACTGGACAAAGAGTTTGAAAGGCCCTAATTCTTCCCACAGCTTTGAACTGAGGTTGTATGTCTGAGATTGCTCTCATCTGTGGATCTTGCTGAGAGAGCTCCCATGAAGCAGGTGCCTGTTGGTCAGGCTCTGATGGCTTTTTGTGAAAGCACCCTTTGTCACTGTAGGAAAGAATTTTAGAGAAAATTACTGATTTATGAGAAGAAAATTTCATTACTGTAGCTACCAGCCATGAATATGGAGAAGGTCAAACAAAAAACCCCATGGAGGTTTCCTGAAAATTTGAACCTGTTATAACCACACCTTTTTGCAGGGAAGCAAACACTTGTTCTGAGCTCTGACTGTTTTCATACACACTTTTTCTCATCTGGGCAGATTCTCTGAGGTTTGGCACTGTACTGGTGTGCCCACGTTTCCTGGCTGGCTTGGAGTATGGTCAAATCAAGCTTGAGTCTGCCTGCAAAAGGCTGTATAGACAAAGCTTTTGATGTGTTCCTGAGCCAGATGTAGTACTTTCCAGAATAAGGAATGTGGAATAGCAAGTTTCATGACATCTGGTGGTGCAAATGCTACCTCAGATTGAAAACTGCTCCTAATATCTGGAAATAATGAGAAAAATGAAGAATCACAGAGAAGCTGATGTTCTTGTGTTAAATGTCTTGTAAACAAAACAAAGAAGTAGCAGCATATGTAATAGGGCTGTTTATTGTCCCCAAGTTATGAAATGTTTTCTTGACTGAGCAATGTCTCTGCCAAATGTCTCATGAAAAGCTTTGTTGTGACATAAATTGAAGTCAAGGAAAATCCATATTGTTACAGGCATTTTGATCTGTCATGGACTGTGTCTGCAGAGTGACTGGACTGTGTTCTCTACACTGAAGTACAAATGTCAATGCTCACAAGTTAATGCAGACTAGAGAAGAAGCAAGATAATAAAAAAAAGCTGTGAAAACTTTTGGAAAAGAAGCTGAGCAGGGAGAATCTGTACGTGATATCTCTGGGACTTGTGGGCTCTCAGCAGCTCCAAAAAAACAGACCACTGATGGTGGTTCTTAATATATTGACTTAGTTGCTGAGCTGGAGGCAGAAAAACAGAAGTTCTGGGAGGACCTGGCAGTCTGTGCTTGTTTGTTCTCCTTGAATGTGTGGCAGGAGACATCTAAGCACATGATAATCATGTAAAAGAGCATGGAGGGATAAACAGAAGCATGAGCAGTTACTGAAACCTTCAAAGTAATTTTTCTCTCAAACAATTGTGCATCAGCTCATTTACTTTGTGCAGGACATGGTGTAGTATGGTGTGAATCTGACATGAAAAGCACATGAAGCCAGTCAGGAAGAGTTAGCTTTGCTATATTGTATATTCCTGGAAAGCTGCGATCATCCTCATGTAGAAGTACCACTGCAGACAATGCTGGGGTAGGTACCCAGTAAAATCCTGGGAATAGACCAGATGTAGTCTCTTGTCCTAAAAGTGCTGTGTCATGTGAGCTCCAATACCTCTCATCTTGCTGATTAAGTGTGAGAGAACAAAGAGTACCCCATCACCCCTCCCAAACTCAACAGCTGCTACTTGGAAGAGGCTTTTTTCCCCCATAATTGGTATTAGATGATGATGATGCCACAGGCTTTGAAATATTGGAAGCCAGCACTGATCACGCTTACAGATAGCTGAACAATGCAGTGCAATGTAAACTAGGCAAACAAATCCATCTGGGTTGCCAGAGAAGGCAGAGAAAAGCTCTAATCTTCTAGAAGCAGCTGTTGGCCAAGCTGACATTGAAAGGCATTATTTTTAAAATGAAAGCTTCTGTGCGGGTGATGAAAGCTGCTGCATTTCTTGCTTTGGACTGGAAGTGCTTGTCGGTAGCCCAGACAGAGATCAAAATTATTGAATGCTGCAGAGCAAGAGTGATAAGCAGGACCCTCTTCAGTGAGTAATGGATTCCTGTCCACTGTGGGACATGACGGGTTTTGCCAGGAATATCTCCTTGCTGGGACAGGGTGGGAGCAGTGCTGAGCCAGGGCAGGACAGCTGACAGTCCACCTGAGCTGGCTGGGAGGCTGTGGTATGTATCCTGCCTCTGATGCTCACCAGACTGAGTCAGGCAAGAGGCTGCTTTCCCTACCTAATTCCTCCTGGAGAAGTCCCAAATGGAGAAGTCCCATGGGGGAGTTTGGAGCCAGACTTATCAGCCCTCTACAAGTCCTAGGGCGGACCTGGTCATGATGGTTAGGTGAGCAAAACCTTCCTTGGGTCGCTACAGCCTGTGACAGAAAACAAGTAATGTCAGGAGTCTGGATGTGCCATTCATGTGAACCAAGCTACATCAGTCAAAGCAGCTTGATTTCAGGACGAGTGAGTCAAACATAGGGGTTTTGCCAATATAATCTTATAAAGGTAGAGGAAAAAGCCCCCAGAGCCCAAAATTATATGTTTGTACTGGCAAGTGTCTTTAGAAGACTAACCTTAGTGCCTGGAAAAAAAAAAAAAACAGTTTAAAAAAAAAGTGAAAAAAGAATAATTTCATTTATCAGGACAGCATTGTTAGCGTCAACAAATTGTGGGTTTTCATCCAGGGTGAGAGGATACAGTCCAAACATGGAGGAGCAAAGGAGATCTCCTGTTCATACAGTGCTCTCAGGAGGTTAGTGGTAGCTTACCAGTGGCAGCAGCAGTGAGTGAAATAGTTGTAATTTGTATTGGTTTTAACAATCTGTGATGCCTGAGGGATGCTACAAAGACGCATATTTTTCTTTTGTGCACTGTGACTGACAGAGAAATAAAAGCCACCCCTACCAGGATAAGTAGCATCATTATCCATGCTCCAGACAGGGGCACTGGGCCACAGAGGGGTTTTCTCAGAGCTGTGGAGTCGTGGCAGGGCTGTCAGGTGTCAGTAGGGGCTGGGACCCAGGGCTCCTTCACGGGGAAGAGACAGGCAGGGGAGGATGCTGTGCCATGGTCTGTAGTGAGCAGTTAGCAGTTCCCCTGGTACCTGGCAACCAATGAAGGAGTAATCTTGATTTAAGCCTTCTTGGTTTGAAGGCTGGAAGGAGGAGAATAATATCCAGGGTTAGTACTAAGGCCCCTCTCTGAAAGCAAGTTTTCCTTTGGGCATTGATGCTGGTGGTTGCTTGGCAGAGCAGACACGGGAGCGGAGGAGCAAGCAAAACGTCTCATTATCCTTTTTGCCAGGGACTTGAAAGAATCTGACAGTGAGACTTGTTTAGCTGCAAAGCCATATAGACCATATTGTCTAAATACATTTTGTTTTCCTGTTAAACTCCATTTATAAGACTGACAAGAAGACTAATAAAATCTACTAAGAACAAGGACGGTAATTTAGCACTCAGAGAGTGAGAGAGGCGCTGTACCTGAGGAACGCCTGTGCTGCTCTCATGTCTTCAAGCCATGCCTGAAGCACAGATATTTCTTCTGATGAGCTATGAGCGGGCACAGAAGGGCTTTTTTTAATCGCTTTTTTCTTCTGGACAACACCTACTGCCTGTGTTCTGAGGCTTTTCATGTGAAGTTGTTGCCAGGCAGCTTTACAGAGAAAAGTTAAAAGGCTCAGTAGATACCATAGTGTTCTGTGAGACGAAAACTGAAGCACCCCAGGCTCAAAGATTACTTTCGGAAGAGGTCTCTCCTCAGTTTGCACTGGTTTGGGTGGCTTCCATCACAGCCTTGTCAGTCAAATTTGAGATGTCTTGTTTTTAAAACTGTGTCCACCAGCAGGCATGCATGGGTCTCATATGCCTATCATCTGCTTGGCAATGGTCAGTCAATGCACTGCACAGCCAGATGCAACCTAAGATAGGGTCAAAGTTTCAGCCAATATTTCAACAACTTTGTTCTTTCATATTTGCTTTGGTCTTTTATTTTTCCAGTGCAATTTTTTGAGGAAGAAAACAGATGCATTTTTAATGAACATTTAAAAAACTAATTAAATATTCTTATTTAAACATGTCAGTGTGAATAGTGAAAAGCAAGGGGGAAAAACAGCAAAGAAATGAAACCTCAAATCCCAAATATAGTTTTGTGGAATGACTCAGACTTGAGATTTATATGGTTATATTTTAGTGTCCAGAGTTTTCCCTGAGATCAGCCTTTATCTTAATAGTTCCTGCCCAGCACTGCTGTGTGAGGTGAGCTTGTGTGTGGTTAAACAGCTGCTGTACTCCGACCAGAGGTGGAAGCATTTCCATGATGGTCTGAAAAGAACTAGTGTACGGCATTTGTACAGCTCTTTGGGGATCTTTCTGGATGAAAGGCGCTATTATACGGGTAAGATCATTATCATTATCATGAAAAACCTTCTCAAGGAAGCAATTCCACCTTCTGCTTCTGACACCTCATTTCTCTGTTGTCTCAGGAGCCTCTTTTGTATCTCCTAGGAGTGTCAGTTCACATCTTAATCTCTTTGTATGTAATCTCATTACAGATAATCCCATTTGCTAGAGATGTCAGTACTTCTCCACCATGTGAGGAAGGATTTCCACACCGCTCATTTTGTAACCGAACCCAGCTACATTCACTGTACAAAACAGACTGGCTGCAGCTGGAACCTCTGCTAGGTTAGGTTTGCTCTGGGCAGGGAAATGGAAGGAAGGCAGGAAGGAAGGAAGGGAGGCAGGAAGGCAGGCAGGCAGGAAGGAAGGAAGGCAGGAAGGCAGGAAGGCAGGAAGGCAGGAAGGAAGGAAGGAAGGAAGGCAGGAAGGAAGGAAGGAAGGAAGGCAGGAAGGAAGGAAGGAAGCGCGGAAGGAAGCGCGGAAGGAAGGAAGCGCGGAAGGAAGGAAGCGCGGAAGGAAGGAAGGAAGCGCGGAAGGAAGGAAGGAAGCGCGGAAGGAAGGAAGGAAGGAAGGAAGGAAGGAAGGAAGGAAGGAAGGAAGGAAGGAAGGAAGGAAGGAAGGAAGACCTTTCTGCTAATAACATCCAATTATTATTATTTTTTTTCTCCATTTCATTGTTTATGTGAGAGAGAAATTTCCCCTTAAAATAATCCAAGTTTATAAAAAAGGATGATAAAAGAAGTTTGAAAATTACTTTCACAACCATCTATCTTCAGTCAGGTCTGCCTGGTTGAGGCAGATGCACTGTGAGCTTTCCCCACTTTGATTCCTTATCTTTTAGTAACTCTTGTCAATTAAGGAGGGTGTAGTCTAATCTCAATTCACTAAATGCACCACAATTGTCAGTTAGTGACAGGCTCTGGGGAGGCCAGGACTAAGTAAACATAAGGGATAAATTATACAAGAAGAGCATAGTTTGGAGAAAAATGAGGCCGCCTTTACATAACATGTTTATCCTTAAATTCTTAAGTAAGCTACTATCATTGATAAAAGTCCAAACCCCTGTATTCTTAGAGGGAAGAGTGGGGAAAAAAAAAAAGCAGTCGCTCTCCTTTGACGGTTTGAAAAAAGAAAAGATGTTTGTACCACTCACTGACTGGCTAATGAATAATCAGATTTCACAGCTTGAGTGCTGGGGTGGTAATTTGGTTGCACGCCATGCTCCAAATCCATGGAATAGTGCTTCATTAATGTGAAGACCTGTATAATCAAACAATTAGCAGTCTCTCTGCTGCTAAAGCAGCTTTTCATCAGCATATATACTTCGTTGTAAGATGAGACTCAAATTACTGGATCTGACAGCAACTAGTCTTTTACTAAATCACAGCAGTAGTAAAGTAGGGTGGACAGAACATTCATTTTTTAACCCATTTCTACATATGCAAGAGGTTCATTCTATCCATGCCACATGCCATATATAACTATCATCACGAAGGTCATGACATTGTAGGTGAACTGAAATTGCACTTAAATGAGTAAATCACAGATTAGATTTTTCTTTCAAGTGCCATAAATTGGCAGTGATATGTTGCTTCTTCTCACTTTGTTTATCTTCCAGGAAGGAAGAAGAGGCTTCTACCCATATTCCAATACCTGAGTGTCACCCTTGTCCCTTCATTGTGGGAGTTTTAACTGTACAGGCAGAAGGAAGTGCCACCAGTTTCAACTCTTTCTATATTTTGCATTTATTAAAGCTCAAGGGCAATTGCCCTCTGCTCTCCAGTTAATTTGCCAACACCGCAGCTAGGGAAGACAAGGTGGAAAAAGTGAAGATGAGTCCAGAGTACAGCACTAATCTTCACATATGGATATGAGTTTCCTGCATATTTCAAGCCCAGAAAACCCTGGTGCATAAAGTCTCTTATGCCTTTTAACTCCATGCCAGCCTGGGATGTGGCTGGCACCTTGCAGGGGACAGAAGCATCAATATGGGACTGGACTGAGGAACTGCTTGTGCACCTGCTGCCACCAGCCTGGTGGGCAATGGAGCTGCTTGTTGGAAGGATGGGACAATGCATAGGATCAGAGTAAGCTAGAAAAGCACACTGAATGAAAAAGTCATTTGTGTGTGGGTGCTTTGTAGAGCATTCCTTTCTTTAATTACAGACAAAGTAGGGCTTAATATTATTTATTTATGTACAGGCTACGTGGCTTTTTTGTTTCCTTTTATACTGCCTTGATTTTTCCAGGAATGAAGTGAGCGCCAGTGGGTTTGTTCTGCTGTGTGGCCCAGCAGGTGCTAGCTGCTGAGTGCACTGGAAACATCCAGCCAGTGTTTATGATGTTGGCAAAGACATTGCACCAGAGCCTTAGCTTGTGTGAGACAATGCAGTAAAGTCCATTTGTGTCAGCTGAGACATTGATCCATTACATTAAAGATCTAATCAGCAATAGCTGATTTATGGTGAGACAGTGCTGGATTGTTTTCATGAATGCAGTGTTTTATTTGATTTTCTTTTCTTTCCTGTTTGTAAAAAATAAAACCAAATCTACAAAAACCATCTTGCAGGTGCTGTACCTGTTTTGAGACCCAAATGTCTGTAGTGAAACTCATTGATAGCTGAAAGGTAGCTCAAAGTACCTATTAGTCTGCCCCATGTGAATGAGTGTTTTCTAAATATCAGATATAGTAGTGATGATGAGTTCAGGCTCACTCTAGAGAAGGTTTTCTCCAGTAACAATCTCAAACCTGACCATTCCAGAAAAGATGAAAGGTCTCATGCTTTCAATATCTGTGTCAGACTAATACCAGCTTGAGAAGTGTGTGCTGCAGAGGTCATCCTGTTTTTTTTATCAGAAACAGAGAGAAGGAAAGTGGAAAAGGTCAAAATATCCCTCAAGCTGCCTACCTGGTTTTTGAGCAAGAGCTGTGAGGGACTATAACACATAATCACTTTTAAAACACTGACCTCCACCAGCATTTTCACCCAAGCTGTGATCTCCGTTTGACTTCGAAGACTCTGTAATCACTGAATTCAGAAAATCTGTCACAGTTCAGTGGTTATCTGTTGATCCAGGAACTGCCCTCACTGTCAGGAACACAAGTGAACAGAGGACCCAGCACAAGATTCATCCCCTGCTCCTTGCCTGCGTGTTCTGTCACTGACTCATGAGGGGCACCCCTGGGTCAAAATGGGTACAGTTTCCACAAAAATGAAATCTCAAACTAAACAAGCAGGTGGTATTTTTCTTTTTATTTTTTAATAGCATGATTTATCTTAACACCTCTCTCCAGTGCACACTAAACGTCTCTCTAGCACAGGCCATGCCTCTGCCATTGTCTAAACAAAGAACTGCACAAATAAAGATTTGCATTTCAGGTGATGGGGTTGGCTGGTCTGAAAGCATTAACGCCTGGATTTAAGAAAGAAAATCCAACACATAGCTTTGAAATGCTGATGATTTTTAAAATCTTTATAATGGTATAATTCATGAGGTCATGTGCAGTTTTCTTTTCATTGTCCCAGGCAGAGGAAACAGAGTCTATTACTAAACACTAAATATGCTCATTAATTTCCTTAGGCATTCATTTTGCTTATAACAATTTCTATGTGTATGTGGAAACTTATGAACACATTCATAAAGCTGCTGCTGCTTTACGAATTGCTGTGACACATTTCCTCCAGAAACAGTTCGGTGTCCAATCCTTGCCTAAAAAACAATTAGGAATATTTTTCCTTTGGATTCCTTTACAAATGTCCTTGATTATTTACTTCATGGAAATAAACCAGAAAGGGCTCTAATCCACCTGGGATGAGGGCCCTTGTTCTGGAGCAGGCTCTCTTCAGCCTCCCAGGGAGGAGAGGTGGTGGGTTGTCTCTGCCACCCTGTACTGTGGAGCCCCTCGTTCAGGGGCACTGCCCTGCAGGGGATGCCTGCCCCTCACTGCTGCTGTTCACCACATTCCCAGAAGCCCCACTCGGGGCAACTCAACTGGTGCTGCCTAAATTTTCAAGGGTTTCTACAGCACAGCCATGAGAAGAGGGTAGAACTGTGACCACTTGCTGACAGGCTACAATGCCATGGGCTCTGGTAGGGGTAGCATTTATCTTCAGAAAGACAGAGTGTGAAAGAGGCTCAGGAAATTCATAAGGAGGAGTAAGCCTTAACAAATGCCCTAGAGGAGCTAGGCATAAAGTCTCCTCACAGGGGTCATGTGCCTACATCTCACCAATGCTTTTATAATCTTACCCTTAAGCCACTTACTTGATCTCAGGTTCACCCTCCCTCCCTGCAAACCCTGGAAGAGAAAAAGCAAGAAAGAAAAAAACACAGGCAGAAATGCAGTCAAAGCAGGGAGGCAATAACTGTGTTTTCTCCTTGCTTGTGGAAATGGTGGGTGTCCCAATGTAGTAGGGGATGCAAACCCCTGCCAGGTGATCCCAGCTGCAGGAGGAAGGCAGAACCAGCACCTTGCACCTGCTGCAATGTTTTCTGCTCCAGAATGCTGTCCCTTGGCACAGCAAGGTACACTGGAAGAGTGATGCTCTGTGTAGAGACACAGTGTGAATTTCTAGTATGGTATTACATTCACACATACAGACCCTTACCATTTTCAAGCACACATTTTTTTACCATGAATCATATTTTTTTGTCTATTCATTCCTTGGTTGTAAAAACTCCTCTCGTTGCATGAGACCCCTGCCCCTGCCATAGCCCACATTCTGCAGATGCTTCTGTGTGTGCTTTCAAGTACAAGCGTCTCTGCTGTAAGAAAAAACCAAAAGATACAGCTACATGAAACTTGGATTGGAAATAAATGAATGATATATGTAAAAAAATCAGTCACAGTCTCTTTTAGATTGATCACAACAAATACAACAGCTGTAAAAAAATGTGGTCCAATACTCTTATTAAATGAGTTTCATTTGTTGTTGATTTCTAAATAATAATAATGTTATTTTCAGAACTAATTATTTAAACTCTGACAATTCAAAATAAATTTTCACCCCAACATCTTTATAAAGATATTAATTTTACCCTATATTTTGAAAAACAATTTCATTTTCCTTTTCTTTTTTTCTTCTGTTTCATAAAACTTGTGTTTTAACAAATCACTGCCATGAGCTAACCCAGATCTGAAACCAGCAAATACTCTCAACATTATCCTTCTCTGTTCACATATATTTGAAGTAAATTACATCAAATTGTATTTGAAATACCAAACTGGCATTAATGGAAGCTTCTTTTGCTCCAGGCACCATTTTAAAATAGATGAGCATAAAAATGCAGTCTGCATCATTAAGTTTATATGAAACTAGTGAGAATAAAAATCACCATGTAAGTTCTAATAAGATGTGTTTTTCATTCCAGTTTAATAACCCAAGACTATATTCATCTTCCAGTATAATAAATACACTGAAAGGAATTCATTCTTTTGTGTTTTTTAACATGTTGAGGGTTTCAGAAGATGGAGTTTTCTGGGAAGCTGGGTGAAGAAAATTCTTTAATATGGCAGTGCAGAGTATTATTATCATAAATAATTAATGTGCACAGCAGAAGAAAGCCCAGCTTCATTAATAATTCTTATTTTTAGTTGGCATAAGCTAGAGGTGCTGTATCTTCTTTCATCCGATCTATGTCAATTTCCTCAATTTAAAATTACTCGATGTTAAAATTTTAAAGGTATGCTACATTTTGCCATGGATTTTTATTTGTGACTTTGCATTAATATCCTACTGTTAATTTTTACCCGCTGAGATATTTTTAGTAACAAGCAAGAAAAGAATAAAAAAAACCCCCGGTAGCAGCCAGGCAAGGTAGAGTGGGCATCAGTGTCAGCTCCTTTCATCTTTCATTTCCCTTTGGGACCAGTTAAGATGCTTCTTTGATTAGAACCTCAGGAAATATTAAAAAGCTCTTCTATGAATTTAAACTCATCAAACTTGTCTCTGTTTATTTTTTTGAATACTGAGATAATTCACCTCCCACATTTGAAGAACACAGGTTCCTTCCAACCCAACTGCGCTCCTCTGATCAGCAAAGTCACTTGTCAACATCGCTGAATCTCTCTCCTGACAAATGTTAGTGCTTCATTAATGCAGTGCCGGAGCCGGAGCCGCTCCTAAATGTTCCTTATTAGCACAGACAAGGAAGTGAGATGACACTAAAGATGGCACAGAGCTAGCATGCCACGAGATGGGTGCAGGTAATGCTGCATTAAAACAAAGGACAACTCTGTGACACCATGTGACACCTGAGGGAAACAAAACACAGAGTGGGGGGGAACCATTTTCTGTTGTTGCAAAATATTTGTGGGAGGGAGACTAAAACTCTAATTGTGACTTTCTTTGGGAAAACCAATGCCATGGAGATGTAATGTTAACCTGCATTACACTTTTTAAACAGAATTGCAAATGTTCTTGTTAATCAGTGCAAATGTTAGAGCTGAATGAAAAGGGATGGGTTTCTTTTTTTTTTTTTAAACTCTCAAGCATTTCAAAAGATAATGTTTGGGTCTTTTTTCCTTCCAAACTGTAGTGGTGGCTGTGAAAAAAATCCTCATGGTTTTTATACTTTTCTCTCCTTTTTAATGTTTTATCTCCTTTTATTTTGCTTGAGACCAAAAGATGAAAAAAATAGGTGCAGAAGAAGAAGGAGCTCACAGAGAACAAGAAAGAGAACACAGAAAAGGAAGCCAATAAAAAGCAAAGTGCATGAGGCTGCTCACTTGGGAGAAAGTCCATTTTAACCTCATTTATTTAGGGACAACAATTTTTGGATATTGGCAATGCTCCTTGCATCTGAAGTAGCCTGGATAGTAATTTCATCTGTGTATCACAGCATCTTCAGTCAGACATTTTTGTCCCTTATAGGATCAATATCCTTTTAAGCATTTTCATAGCTTTTCCCTACATTAATATGTGGTTCATGCTATTTAAGCTGGAGATGTGCTGTGGCTTGTGTCCTGCTGGGCTCCAAGGGCCAGTCTGGGCAAATTGGAGAAATTTGGCTCCCATCAGTGAAGGATTGATGCCTCTGTATTTGTACACAGACACACCCAAAAAGTGAGTGATGTTATTGATCCCGTGTGGACAAATTCAGAAGATGAATTTAGACATGACCTCCCAGGTGTCTGCCAGAAGTGCCACGTGGTTATCAAACAGGAAAGAGAACCTGGACACTCACAGATGAGCTAGGAGGGGACATGGAGCACATGGACACTTAACGCCTTCCCTTCATTAGTATCTGCATGGAATAATACACTGGGACACCACATATCCACTGGGGTGTTGCTTTTGCTAAAATTCAACTTTTCCTTTAAGGCACATAGTTAAAAGTATTTTCAACTGCCTTTTTTAAATTTTTTTTCCCTTTTTTTTTCTTCCCCTCCTTCCTAATTTGTTCACTTCTCCTTCCTTTCTCCTTGGCAAATTGTCAGGTTGTACCATTCCAGAACAGCATCGTGTATCTGTCATCTTTCTTTTCAAGGTTTCAGGATATTTTAGAAAGCTGGTGGTCTGTGATTTTGTTGCACTCTTGTCATGGATTGCAAGAGGTGACATTCCTTTATTTTAATTGTGTATCTGCTACCATTAAAAGGGAAAAGAGTGGCAAAACTTTGTGTTCCCAAGCCATCATACTCACTAATCAGCTAACACAAACCAATTATACAATAGGTTAAAGACATGGGCTTGCATGCTAAAATCTGCATTTTTCTGTCTTCTTTATTTCCTATCAATCCACCGTGGCAATGGGTTTATTTTGCAGGAAAATATGCAAATGCCTTAATCTGGTAGAACAGTATGACAGTCTGAATGTGAGTCTCTTCATGATATGTTAACAAACACTTGTTTAAGAGGACCAGCACTAGGAAAATGATAAATTTCTGAGTTTTCTCTTAAAAAAAACTGCGTAGCCCTTTGAAAAAAAAGAATGGATGGGTAATGAGGATCAGTCTCTCGAAATAATAAATTTCCATCTTATCTGAAATGTGATACATTAGCAAATGAGTAGGTGAAGGAATTGGTGAACTTTTGCTGCTTTCTTTCTGCACCAACATAATGAAAAAGCCCACCACTTTTTGGAAGGTCTGTTGTGTCTGTTTTGTTTTATACATTAATTATATAGCATCAACTGTTGGAGAAATAGTTCTAAAATATTCCTGCAAATGTTGAAAATGTATCTGTGGAGACTTTTAGATTTTTTTTTTTCCTAACATCCTAATTTCAAGAGTGATTTAAGAACTGATTGGCATTTGGCAAAAAATGAATGATAATGAACTCATTTCAATAGAGATGGACCAGATACCATGCCGGCTGTCGAAACTTTTCAAAGCTGGTTTCTCTCCAGTAAATGTGATCCTGCAGGCTCTGTCCATCTGCCTACAAGAAAAGAGACATTCGCATTCTGCAGGAAATACTGCTGAGAAAATGCCAGTGAGAATTAGCAATTTTGTGATCTCGCATCGTTCTCGGCAAGGAAACTGGACGATAACAAGCACCACAGCAAAATAACAGCACTGAGCTCCTTCACTTCCCTATTTCCCTTTTTTTTTCTGTGTTTTTTTCCTTTTTTTTTTCCCCTCTTTGCTTTAGCAGGTAACAAACTTTCTTCAGTATGTTTGCCAGTCAGAGAAGCAGTAGCTTGAACAAGTCTGAGCCCCTCCTCACAGCAGGGTTGCTCAGGAGTGACCCAAAGCTGTTGCTTACAAGGATGGTTTGATTCTGGTCTCACCCTAATTTTTGCTGGTGCAAACTGAGCCACATTAAACAGCTGAAGTAAAAAACTACACCAGCTGTTAGGCTTCTCCTAGTATATGAAATGGAAACAGCTCTGAGATTTAAGGAAAATAGCATGAATTCACCCCCAAACACAACACCTGTGGGACAGGCTTTTCCTTGCCCACCAGCCCACCTTGTTCAAGGCCAAGGTGGCCAATGCTGGTGGAAGAGTGTCCAGTCTGTGCCCTCTCATAGGTGGCAGGGCCAGCAGAGGTGTCCCAGCCCCTGGGTGAAGCCCACCCCAGCCCTCAGAGCAGGTCAGCTCACAATGCTCATCTCTCAGTTATTTCACTTCTCCTCCAAAGTCTATCACATTTCTCTCTTCCCCCCATCCCCCTCCCACCAAGAGATGGTTTCTGTGGCTCCCTTGGGTGTTTTCTGCTGCTGCCAAGATCCCAGTCCACATCCCTATCTCCTCCCCAGCTTCTCTTTGTGCCTTTGTTTTCGGAGGTGGCTCTCTAATGCAGTGCCTGTAGGCTCACCTTTGCACAGCATCACTGCTAAATTTTTAATCAGTGGTAGTAAAACAAAGGAAATGCAGAAACTCCAGTATTTAACGAATGGCGTGTGGCTAAGCCCCAGGCCTTATCCTAGTTTACAGACATGAGCAGGGTGTCAAGCACCAATCCTACAAAGCAATTAGCATCCCAGGAGACTTTGCTCTGGTGAATGGTCATGCAACTATCATTAATGTTATGTGGTGTTATGGTTGCACATGGCCAAAACATAAGAGAGGAAGTACTTCTGCATTTCATGCTGAATTCTCTGCTATGTGAGTTGTTAATTAAAAAACTTGGCTTGGTTCTGTCCCTTTACACAGTCACAATGATGTAAATAAGAATCTTATCCAAAAGCTTTAAAAATCAATTTTAAAAAAGGCTGGCTACAATATTTGCACAATATTTGCAGCTGAGTAGAATGAAGAAGGGAATAACTAAGTTTTCATCTTCTCAGTTTCCCCACAGAGCTTAGATCTGCCCATTGCAGTGAGCAGGTTCCTGTGTCTGTGAGGCAGAAGCCTCATACCTGCCTTGGTGTGGAGTATTGGGTACCAGTCACTGCAAGAGGCAGAAATCTCTGTGTGCTCAGGGTTATGGCCTGAGGGGTTCATCTGAGCTATGTCAGTGAGCCAAATTCTCTTGATTATGCACAAGAAGGATGTTTCTGTAAGCTGAGTGACACCCCAGACTCCAGCAGACCTGACTTCTGTGTGGTCCTGAGTCATGTCTTGAACAGTTGATGCTAGTGGGAGGTGGAATTCATAGCACAGGAGCTGGAGCCCCTCTCTTTGCTCCTAGTTAATTCCCAAGAGTACAGAAGTGAGATCCTACTTCTTCAATCTTCAGATTTTTGCTCAGTTGTTTTATTATCTATGAAACTCTGATTTGTGTGAAAGGTAGAGATAAAGGAGTTTTAGTCATACAGCAGCTTTTGAAATGAAAGTCATGATGCTAAAAACACCTGTTACAATCAAAAAGCTAGGGTATAAGAGTATGATTTATTACATATATTATGGTAGCCCCACAAGAACTGAGCAACGATTTTGCCCTTTTTTGTCTTATTCACACATGGGCATGTTAAAAGGCATCAAAGACATATCATGTGTATCAAAGGATAAACTTGGCTCTTACTAACACTATAATTTCGTGTTCCTACAGCTTAGGTGTACAGGCTTAATTTCACCGTGCCTGTGAGGGGCAATTCCTGCTCAAAATCTGTGTTTAACAGAAGAAAGAAGTATACCTACTAAGCCTATAACCTACAAAAAATACATAAGCTTCTCACTGGAGTAAAGTGTCAGCCCTTGGCACAAAGGGCACAGAGCTCTGCAGGAGGTGAGCACGTGTGAAGGGTTATCCATCCCTGTCCTGCCCCTGTCCTGCAACCCCAAGAGAAAGACAATGCACTTTGTGGTGTAAATGAGCAGCATCAGAAAGGACACCAGCAGTGAATGTGTTTCTGGGATGTTGGCTCCCTGTGCTGAGGACTGGTTCCCTCATCTCAGGGACTGCATCACAACCACCCTCTCACCTCCCATTTCTAGCATGGAAAAAGAAGTAGTCATTCATGGGGGTACAGATAGGAAGGCTGCTAAGAAATATTTTAGCAATTAGGACAGGAGGAAATTTAGTATCTTCTTTTTTTTTTTTTTNACTGGGAAAACCTATTTCCTCACTTCTTTTCCATCCAAGCATAAACTGGCATTTTTTTTGCCACTGTGAGAGTGAGCCAGAGCCATCACTGGAGACAGAGAGAGGAATTGCTATAGTGTGGATTCATTAAACTCATCTCAGTCCATCTCTTTTTTTTTTTTGGTATTAAAGGAGTATGGAGTAACGCAGGGCAGAACGAAGTGTTCTGGAAAACTGATAATCAAATGGCCTAAAGCTAATGTTTACTTTTCTGAATGTTTTACAGCAGCATTACTTGGAGATGTATTAAAAACAGGGAGTGAGAGGGAGGGAGAGAGGGAGGGAGCCTAATAATAGCCTTCCAGTTACAGAAATAGAGAAGCAGCATAGATATGATAATTGAATTTGGTTTGGATGGGTGATAATCCGCCTTTATGCTACAGCTGTAGTTCTCAGATTTGAGCCTGGCTGGTGGCAGGTGTTGGGCAGCCTCCCCGGCCACAGGAAGGCTACAGCACTGTGCACTCCTGCGTGCCCCCCATTCCTCTCCCTCTGTGCCCCCCATTTCTCTCCTGGAGCCTTCAGGCAGGAGGCTGAAGGGCCGTGGGTTTTGCATGTGTGGCTCTTTTTTCTCTGCATTTATGGCGGTTGTCCTGAAGGTGACCTGGAGCCTCCCATCCCCATCCAACCAGAAAAAGCCACCAGTGAATCTCCTCTCCTCTCCAGCAAAATCCATGCTCAGCCACTCTCTTTTTCTCTTCCACTCTAAATTATTCATCTCCACACTTGGGGAGCTGACACTGCTAGTAAACCGAGGAGCTACATATTTTTGGTTGCACTTGGAGATTAAGTGCCACTTGAGTTATAGTGTCTAAATTCCCAAATATTTGTGTAATTTTAGATCATGAATTCTCATTCCTGACTATGTTTAGTATCAATATTTATTCACACAGCTCTCTCTGTTAGATCTCATGGAAAAAAATGGGCGAGGGAAGTGGGAAGGTATCTCCAAGCTGTCTCTGCCACAGGCGTGGGTCCCCTTGCTATTTCACTTCCTGAAGCAAACTCCAGCCTCTCTATGTCTCCTTTGTCATGGAAAATGTGCATGGGAGGCAGGGGATGGGATAACTGGGCTGCAGTGGGTGGATAATATGGCCACCCACTTTCACAAGATGACCTTAAAGATTTTGTGCCAGAGACATGGGGCTGTTGGCGTGCTGCTGCCAATAATAGCAAGAGGAGGGGGAGAAGGGTAAAGACAGTGAAGAAGAAAGTCAAAACATCTTTCCTGGGTGTTGGGAAGCCTCCCTGTAACCTCTGCTACCTTCTATCCTCTAAACATTATCCTCCAAGAAACTTTATCAGTCTCATTTGTTCTCTTGGTTTGTTTGTTCAAAAGCAAAAGCACTTCTGAAGAAAAAGCATTAATTAATTTCCTCTTTGTGAGAAGATGTGAGAAGATTTTGGTTTCTGCAGGCAGTGAATTAAATTCTGGTTGCACAAGAGTTTGCCTTTTTAATGCAGCTCTTTTGCAGGTCACCAAAATTGTTCCCCATTCAGCCACTCTCATCAGCTGGGTCATTATGACAGATAGCCACAGCTGATGCCTGAATCCAGCTCCCACAGTCCTCAGCTGGCACTCAAATGCCACTTCTAATGATAACAAAAAGTGTGGTGGCTGCTATGGCACCTTTTCTCCAGCTGTCTCAGAAGGGCCATATAGCTGTGATAAAGTTAACCTTGTAATGTCCTTGTGAGGTGGATAGGTAGCATGCAAGGTCTGCAGGTGAGAAAAGAGAGGCATGCAGCAGTGTCCTGCTTCAGCTTGGCAGCCAGAGAGACCAGGTGAGGAATGAGAACCTGGGCTATGGGGCTCAGCAACCCAGCTCCACTGAAAGCCAATTTTTGTGATTGACAGGGAAATTAATCCTGCCTATTCAGTTTCCAAAGAATTTTAGATGAAGGCTTGCTTGCGACACAAGACATTTTGGTTGTGCTGTTCATGCTGCATCCCTCAGTGGGAGTTCTCACTGTCCTTAGTGCATCTGTGTTGGCTCAGCCCTCCAATTTCCTTTTTCTTTTTTTTTCCACACAATAAAAACCTACTTACCACCCAAAGGGTGTAGTTAGACTTGGTAGGGCAAAGTTTTGGAGACATAAATGTCAGTGCAATGCTATTCGCTTGTACTGCTCATTAATTGCTAGCTAGACAAGAAATACTCACTGTATGCTTAGAGCAGACACCTGTGACTATGCCACAGTCAAAGATAGGATGGAAAATGCAGGATGTATCTATGAGCACTTCTTCCAGTACTCACAAAATGTCAGATTCTTTCCTGTTCAAGTTCCAGCTTTGCATTCCTGAAAAAGAACAAAAAAATAGTAATAGATTTTCTCCAAAACAGTGCCTAGCAATATAAAGTTGAAGTTATCCCTTTCAATCTTTGGCTTTGATGGATGTCTTTGGATTCTGAAGAGGTATGGTAGATGCCTTATTAGAATAATATTCCAGTTTCTTGACAAGCAGCGTCTGATTTAAATCACAGCTTTCTTTTTTATGCCAACAGATACATAATACTAAAGGACCGTAAAAGACACCATGCACTGTTGTGATTTTTATATACGTATTTTTTTTTAATGGAAAGGTTGTTGTAATCCAAGAATCCTTGCTTTTTCTTTCCTGTTGTTTTTTGGCACCTTTGTCACTTCCTTTTGCAGTTGTTCCCCACAGCAAACACATCCACCTTTTCCAAAAGCAGAGGAAAAAATGGTGCAGTCTCCATGCAGGCTTATTATTTGGGTATGCTTCCTTTGCCACTGACTTGATCAAGTTCCTTATGATCCCTGGACTCAGACAGCTAATTAGTTAATTAGGAAAGAACTATGGTAGAGGTGGGAGGAGGGAGAAATACTTTAAGAACTGATAATATCCAGGTTTTATGGCAATGTTAAACATGTAACTATTTCAGTTAAGGCATGTCTGGATTTACTGCCAAACCTTCCATTCCTGTGTGTGTAGCCCAGTCTGTCTGAAATGATGTGCCCTTCAGGACCAGTGGTGGGAATCACCACGCACCACTCCAATGAGCATTTTCACTGCTCACTCAGAAGGGTGTGTGAATCACCCAAGCAAACACCAACTTTGAAAGAGGTGAGGTGGAAATCTTGTCTCAGCTAACCTGTCCCTATTTCCTCTACCATTCCTGCTTCTCTGGGCAAATTTGGAGAGACTGTGAGCTGCCAGTAGTGCCTGTTGGTCTATAGTTCTTGCAGGCAGAAGACAAAGCCGAAGATGTGCCCCTGCCTGGACAGATGGGCCACTGCATCAGAGGTCAGAGAGTAGCCCACAATCTCTCCACTCTGGGTAGAAGATATTAAACAGCAGAAGCGGCCTGCTTTTCATACTGGAAGGCTAACCCTGACATCCTGTCAACTAATAGCAGAAGCAGTAAGAAAATATATTACAGACAAGACAGAAAATGCCATGAAACACATGGGAACAAACAGGCTCCACCCTCCATATCCCTTCTGTCAGTACACACACATCCTGACCTAGGAGAAGACCTCTTACACTGTAGTTTATTGGAATAACCACCAAGAAAGTATTTCCAGCATTCCCACTCAAGCCTCTGCATTTGTTTTTCTCACAGAAAGAGACTGGGTTATTGGTTTTTAATCTTTATGGGAATAATTATTTTTTGAAAGGGAATCCAGTGTTCAAGTAGAGAAACAAATTAAGGTCAGAGAGAAGCACCTAGCTTTATGTAAGTGTTTAGTCTCTCCTTGTGAAGTGGCTGGTTCTGCATGAATTACCATTAATAATAAAACATATGTAGGATGGTGACATTCGGCGCGCATGTTCTTAGTTCCCCATTAAGCCATGCTCCCTAAAAAGGTTTCCAGGTTTATTTAAATATGCAGGAAAGAATTTAATATTAAACAGAAATAAGATGTAATAGAATTATGTCAAAACACCTGAGGGAATTTTGGATACCTTTAAGGAATGAGCTCTGAAGTGATTCATAGCTAGAGCAAGTGATAATTGAGAAGAAGGCAAAAAAAAAGGAAAAATGAGTTAATTCTTCCACAGCTATGAAATCCATAGCTATGAAGTGCTGTAGCTCACAGACTTATCAGGAGTCTTGCTTCAGTATAGGCATTATTTTACTTTCTGATGCTGAAAATTAGTGTAGTGATCTTGCTAGCACTTTTGCATGCACTTAGCATAAGCACAAGAGTAGCTCCCAGGGGTTTGCCGTGCAAGGGGAGTTAACACATAATATAAGTATTCAGAGGCTTGGATGCTATTCTACAGCTTCTGGAGATAAATGTGTGATTTAGTCGTAGGCTAAATTATGGCTATCATTACATCATCCTTGAACATTTTAGATTGCAGAACTGCATCAGATCTTGTGATGGGATAAAAATTTTACCTTTTAGAATTTGTGTAAGTTTTGACACAAAACAGATGCTCTGCCTAGTACCAAAAGGGCCAAAGTATAGGGCCTGGAAGCTTGACTCATTTGCATCCTAATGCAGTTATAGACTTAATGTAAGATATTCCTATTTAAATTAATATTTTCCGTGCCAGTTCAGCAGTATCAGCACACTGCTAATGATCTCCATATCCATTAAGATCAGTTCAAATGCACCTCAGTGTAGCTTTCTTACCCTAAACTCCAGACAGTATTTTTTAAACTGATCTGTAGCTTATTATTTTTTATTATACACAAATGTCACAGGCCTTTTCTCTCCATTTTGGGATTGTTCTTCTCCTGTTTTAGGTCTTTTCCTTTCTTCTAATGTTGCTTTGGGAAAGCTCCAGGGATATAAAAAGCAAAATAGACAGATGCCTTCACCTACCAGATTGTTGTGAATAATAATAATCACCTCTTATATATCCCTTTTCATTTTCAAAGCACTTTGCAGCAATTAGCTAATTTGCCTTTACAACAACCCCTGATAGATAGGTAGAGGCATTTGCATAGTGGCTATTTAATTATTTATTTATTTATTTTATCCAGCGTGAAATTGTTGGGGTTTTGTTGGTTTGGGGTTTTTAAAGTTTTCCTCTCTTTCTTTTTCTTCCTTCGCTGCGTATTTTTGCTGCCCTTCTTTTTCTGAAAGGTAAATTTCTGTGGGATTGTTATGCCTATTAGCACTCCTAATCACTGAACCTAATTAGACTCTCATAGAAATGGAAGCACACACCAGCAACAGATGAACAATTTCCTTCAAGAGCATGAGCTGTATCTCCACAGCAGCCAGATATGGCTGGAGAGCTGGAAGCCAGACCTGATCCATACTTCAGGCTGCTGGTTCACTTACCACCAAGGAAGATGACTGTGGTACATCTATTCCTCTGGAAAGCACCTGCACAGTCCAGCTTGCTGAAGGCATTGACTGACAGAGTATGTGAAGTAAGAAGTGCAAAAACCTTGCTCTTTTGGAAAAACAAACAAACCAGAAATGTCAAAAAATCTGGTGTTGAAACTGCAAATCTATCATGGAATTGCAAATCCAATAAAATGCACCCAAGCAGAGTCCCAGAGACTTCTACAGCTCAGTTCCCTAAAGAGAAAACTCTTGAATAAGAAGAATAGGCCAGACAATTCCATCCCTCCTGCCTCACAGTTTCCATCTGGTGCATTAAGGCTGTAACCCAAAACACCACCTTGGCCCTTTGGTGGAGCGAACCCGCTGCCCTCTCCTCTAGTCTGAAACACAGGTTATTACCACAGCCTAATCTAGAAGATTCTACTGGCATGGTGGAGGGTGATGAGAATCTCCTGCAGCCTCCTCCACAGCCTGTGAAACAGGGAGAAGGGCTCTGCCAACATGATTTGTCCCACATCCTCACATCCTGCTGCAGGAAGGGACTGCTCACTGCGTGCCACTCGTGCTGGGGTGACCTGGCCACCCCTGTCCTAACATCAGCCCAGCAGCACAGTGGCAACCAGCTACTGCTACTGCCCTTGTACCACTGCTGACCCTTTTTGCCACTGCTTCATGGCCTTTTCTTTGCCTATTCTCATCCCAGAATAACTCTTCTCCATAATAACTCTTATCTTTTTTGCATCAGAATAGAGAATTTAAAACTTCCTTCAGAACAGGGGAAGGAATTGGTATGCATACTAACACCAGATACAGTCATTGAGGAAAATGTCTTTAACGTGCCTTTTACAACTGGCAGGGCTAATAGATTTTGTAGTGACAGAACTGCAGTGAAGGTTTTACTGGAAAATCCTAACTTACATGGAAAAGAGTAAGGAAGCCCCCACTGTAATATCTTCATGAAATGTTAATGCAACAGGGATCCCCAGTACTTTGTGATAATTGAACCATAAAATAGTTCAGCTTTATCTGTAAACTCTCCAGCGCAATGCTTTGAGTGTATAACCATTTACATTATTCCCAGAAAATTAGGTCAGCTTTTCACAGAGAAAATGTCAAATTAAAAAAAAAAAGAAAGAAAGAAAAAAAAGGAAGAAGAAATAATGAGAGGGAAAAATACAACAAGAAGAGGCTTCCTCTAAAAGAACTTTTCTACCTCACATAGGAAAATGTCACTGTATGTTCCCAAGAGCAGCAGCCCCACTCAGGAGCCAGGGAGGGAGCAGGGGCCGAGGAGCAGTGGGCAGCATCCGCACTCGGCTCCTTTGAGCTGGAACACAGCTGTGTTGTGGCTGTGTCATCACTGCGAGCGAATTAAAAGAAATGGAAACGTTAACTCTGTGGAATCTTTTCAGAAGCTGGTGGTGACTAAACCAGGAGGCGCTAACAAAGGAAAGCTTTCAGCAAGTATTTGGCATTTGAAGTGCAGCACGGTCTTTCCATTAGGCTGTTGTGAGGGTTAAAATTAATCCACATTGTAAGGGAAGAAGGCAGTACAATGGATGTTTGTTGTGGAGAAAGGCACCTGGAGATGTGTTGTGTTGTCAGAAGGCTTAAGTAGTTTCATTCCAAAATTTCACAGCCTATTAAAAGAACCACAAGAGTCTGGCATTGAACATCCCTGAGATCCTGAGCATCTCTGCAAACCAAACAAAAACACTCAGAAGACTGGTGGCCCTGCCAGCAGACTCACAAACTCAACCACAGGTTTGGTCTGGCACACAGAAATGCAGGTTGCACCCCTAAGCAAGAGAATTCAGCTGGATGCACAGGAGCATCACCCAGTTTGGCCTTGAACCTCTGAGTACCTCCCCATGGGAAGGGGAAAGCAGAGTCCTGAAGGAAAAGAGGTCAGGAGTGCAGGATGCCACAACATTTGGCTACTCACCATGCCACTTCCAATTCCCCAAAACATCCACAGCACATTTGAAATTTCCAAAATGTGCAGGCTGCTCTGACATGGAAGACCTGAGGGATGCTGTAAAGGGAAGGAATGTGTTTGGAGCGATGCACAGTGTGCATTAGCTGTACTAGGACACTCATGCTTGGCCACTGCCAGGTTCTCTGCTCTGGAAATAGGCCTTGTAGGGTGGATAGGAAAAAGACCTCAAATACAGAGAAATCGGGCTATTAGAAAATACCTACAAAGCTTTTGTGGACACAGGAAGGAGGAAGCTGGTGCTGGTGCAGAGGTTGGCCACACACACAAGGCTGCAGAGCTGGTATCTGATCCAATCCTGCATTCCCTGGCCTCCCAGGCAGTTTTTTCCTCAGCCATTAGATTGCTCTTACGATCCATTTTTTGAAGGCATTACTTCTAGGCTGCCTGTGTCTCCTTGCCCCAGTGGCACCACGAGGCAGCAGTTGCTCTACGGGATGCAACGTGCTACGGCTGGGCTGAGGCTTCCTGCCTGGCAGCCCATGTGCTCTTCCCAGAAGGTCCCTCCTGCTATTTAGCAGCTCTGACAGAACTGGATATCGTAGCCATGGGATCACCAATGGCTTTGCTGTGCTGGAAAGGAGCTGGTGGTGGCAGAGGCATTGCATTCAGGCAGCTACCACTGCGTGTTGCTATGGGCACTGATGCAGAGGCGAAACACAGGCTAAGCCATCACTTGATTTTCTATTCAAGCAACTCTTGAGTACTAAAGGAATGGCCATCTGCCAGTGTTTGTAATAGAAGGTCAGTATACACTGACATTCAGCAAATTGGTGTTATATGCATTAGATCTGTGCTTTATGAGGTATTGCTCCATTTTGGAAATGTGAAAATTGACTGAAATCATGACTAAAATTTTAGAGGTGCCAATCTGCAGCTGCAAGCGCACTGACAGTGCCCAAATACCCAGGCAAAGCAGCAAGTCCAGCTATTTAAGGCAGAAAAAGCTAAAGATAAGTATGTGCGTGTGTGCTGTGAAGTTGCCACCAGCAGCAAACCCAGTGCTCCAGCTCACTGCTGTCCCCAGGTGAGCACTGTCTCCCTTCCCCTGGGGGTGGGCAGTGCCCCTTGGTCAGCTGATTGCAAGCACTGTGTGCTGGCAGCACGTAGACATCTCTTGCTATGGGGCTCTTATAAACTGTCTTCTGCAGGGTCCCCTCCAGTACTTTCCTTGTGCTGTGCAGAAAGACAGGAGAAGGAGCTTTCACCCCCTAGCAGAATTGCAAAGTCCATGGTGGCCAACAAAGAGTGAAGTTTTTCCCAGAGTCAAGCTTTTCCCTGGGAGAAACAGGCAAGCTGGACTGAGGCAATGTGGTCCCAGCACAGGCAGGTGCTGTGACTGCATCCCATCATCCCTTCCCAGGCACAGCAGCAGTCTGCATCTGACTCCCAGCTCCAGAATGTGGAACAGCTACTTAGTGATCCGCCTCCAGTGTTATGCCCCATTAACTCAAAGTTAGGCATGATTACTGATTATCTTTCCTTATTTTGTATGCATGTGCCAGGCGAGCAGTAAGGAACTGAGAGGATTTCCTGTTTGCAGCCTGAGCAGGGTTTGGGGACATGGCTCTTTCACAGGATGAAAGAGAGCTGGCATGTGGCACAGAGAATATGGTTCTTTCCCAAAAGCTGCCACAAAGAGAAGTTTGAAAGGCACTGACGTGACACGAGTCAAGAGTTATGTTCGTCTGCCTTTCTCTCTCTACACCATGATGAATTGCATATTATTTCCTTCATTAGTTTTAGGCTTCAACCACTTTGCAGTGCAGACATGAATAAAAATACCGAGCGGTTTCAGTCTGGTGACGATTTTATTCATTGGTGCTACATGTCAGATAATAGCTGTATTCCACTTCTTTGCTCTGTGAGCTTTTCAAATATTTCACAGGCTGAGTCGTTTATTAGGTATCCTCATACAAAGTCCTCTGCCTCTTCCTCTGAAAGGTAATTGTTTAAGTGGATTAGTAGCTTTCCCTGAAGATGTGTAGGGAGTGGCATAAAAGAGCAACACGGCTGTGACACTCTTGTCCTGACCTTAGGAATATACCCAGAGGGTTGCTGAGATCATAGGCTGCTCCAATTATTGTCAAGGGAAATTAATATACCATTTTATTCCAGCTAATACTCCTTGGTCAGGCCAGGGAATACACTGTGGTACAGAATATTCCTCCAAAACCAGAAAAACAAACCCTGCTGAAAATCTTATGTTTTTAGTGGATTTACTCTGCCAAGTCTTCTATTTTTTGGAGAAATATTTTTTGTGGGCTGTTTCATATCATTGTGACTTCATATTAATTAAGCACTCACCTCACCTTGGGTGTCTGAAAGAGAAGCACAATAGAAGAAGATGCAGTCCCTGTCTGAAAGAGCTTGCAGCTGTAATGGGGTAAATGCATTTAGCAGACAGAGTGAAAAATAAGATAGGAGCATTCAAAGGCGAGAGAAGATAAAATATTTGGGGGCTGACACACTTGAGCTTCTCTGTGTGCTGCTTGTACTGATTCTGGTAGCATTTTCATATCCTCTCTAACACATCTTCTTGCTTCAAAACAAAAGATGGACTAAAGGCTGAGGCTGCTGGTTAGCAATGAAAAGGTAAAGACCAGCTGTTCTTCCTAAATATGATGTATACACAGAAGGTTGTATGAGACTGTTAAAAAACACATCAGGCTTTTAACCCTCCTGTTCCCCATTGCTGGTAAGGTGTCATGCAGGGAAGAGCTGTGTAGACCTGAGCACCTCTGTGGTGTTGTTAGGTGCTTTAGGCTGGTTGGGAATGACAGTGCTGCAGAAGGAGCAGCTGCAGGGGAGAGGCACATGAAAATGCCAGGGGGGAGTCAAATGAACAAGCAACGTCTGTGGAAGTTGATATTGCAGGTATTGCAATGAGTGGCATTAATACAGATTGGTAAGGATTTTGTGTGTCTCAAAAATGTTTGATAATGATGATATTTTTCAGCTTAGAAATTTAAGAGGTCATTAGTATTTATTAAAAATTGATAGGATGTCTATTTCTTGTTGTTAATGTTGGCCATTTAATATCTAGTATTAAAATAGTGACATGTAAATGTCTTTCCATTTGGATTTTGAACATAAGGCATGTGTTCATTCTCATCTCCTTTGCTGTGTTTATTCCCAGTATCATCTAACCCTCACCATGCACAGATGTTCTTTAACCCAGGGCCCATTCATGTTTCACCAGGATCTTCAGAGATCAGCAGATTGTATTCATTTCCTCATTTCTCTCTCCCTACCCTCATCTTCTGCTCTTCCTCCTGATTCTGTGTCTGTCCCTGATTGCTTTTCTGCTGTACTACTTGATCAGTCCTCTGTCTTGCAGCTCAGACACAAGTACAGCTGCCTGTGCCCTGTCCCCAAGTCAAAGGGAACATTTGCAAGGCCCCTAGTTCATATGGAGCATCCTTCTGCTTTTCCTCTCTTTGTGTAGCCACGATCTGGGGGTAAAAATTGTTTGTAGGTGAAAAGGTAATCTCTTTCCTCCCAGGAAGAGGGAAAAGGGGAAGGGACAGCTGGTTCATGGCCAATCTCAGCAGGTGCTCATCCTACAGATAAACCCACAATTTTCCAGCCAGCCATAAAGGACAACCTGAGAATCCTGAGCATATGTACCTGCTTACTGTCAGGGTGCAGCAAACAAAGGGGGTGCTTCAAGTTGAACAGCTCAGTTCCCCAGACTCTTGCTCAAAATCTGCACTTGGGGTGATGCAGTAGCCCCCCCTTATCCTTGCTCCTTTTTGGGATAAGTGCACAGAATTGCTGGTGGGGTGCCTGTCATGCTGGTCTCTTTTCAGATGTTTTCTCTGCCAATATTATCCTGGCACGGCCCTATGCTCGGACAACCCCAGGGCCCCAGAGTCTTTCAATCCCTACGGGGCTGCTGCCTAATGCACTGCATTTAAAAGAGGTTGCAGAGGTGAAGCAGAGCTGTGAATATGAGTCTGTTTGCTGGAAACTGCAATGTCCCCTTATTTCCCCTGGTAGCTTGTTCCAGGATGTGGCGTGGCCCCAGCTCTGCCAGGGAACCCACGCAGCATTTCACTTGGGTGGTCACCTTGCTGCTGTGCTGAGACCCTCCCTGCTACCTGCTCCATTCTTTTTTCCTGATGATAGTTTTGAATACGTGCCTTGGACTTTTGTGGTGCTTTTTTGAGTGGGAAAGGTTGTGCTGAGGTTTCATTCACACAAGGAAAGAGACAGCTTCCCCATACATCTCAGGGCAGATTGTGTGTTGAAGTATATATTCATGGAGCTGGTGCTCTCTCTCTTTTATCAGAATTAATTGCATTAGTAATGCCAAACTCCGAATCCGAGGGGAATTAAAATGGCATTAATACTGTGGGGGTTTCATTGTGTCCTCAGCTTTTAAGCAGAACTTCCCATTCATGGCAATAGGGAATTTTATGGGTGGCACCACGCAACCCATGGAAATTAATCTTGTATTCTTTTAAGTTTCCTGGACTACAGGAGGAGGATGGAGTGTCACCGCTCCTGGTTGTTTGTGACACATGATTGTGTCCCTCACACAGGCATTGGCAGGTTGAGTGGTACAGAGAGCAGGGAAACCTAGCAGCATCTGCATAGCTCACTGCTTATCAGGAATATGCACTGGCAGCCATACTGTAGGGCAGCAGCAGAAAAACAAAGCAACAATCAAGGGAGCCCTTTGTGATGGATTAAAAGGGTTTAGAAATGTCTGAGCCATGCAGTTTTCAAGCACTGACACTGCCAATGACTTCTTGACTGAAAACTAGAAAATGTGCTTACTGAGTGCACAGCCTGAGTTTTGCTTGTTTTCCCAAAGCCTGTCTTTTGTTGAAGGCCTTTTATCTGAACAAAGTTTAGACACAGTTGCTTCATAAAGTGACCCTTTCCTTGAAATAAATCAGGATAATTATATTAGAGCACTGCAGCCTGTGAACTGAACCAAGGGTCTGTGTGTTTCTCTATTATTGGGGCATAAATTTTTTTACAATCTGCACTGCATCTCTCTTAGCCTCTGTGTGGCTCTCCTTTGTGTTCCCTGCACTGACTCTGCATGTTTTGGTCCCTGGCATGGGGCTGTGATGGGGAGACAGGGGATCCCAAGGAGGGACAGTCTCCCGGGGGACCACGCTTCCCATTACTTCTCTCTTGATTGCTCAAAAAATTCATGCATTTGGCCAGTGTTGAAGGCTTAAAACCATCTTCATCATCATCCTAAATATTTTTTCAGCCTGAGTTTACATCACTGAAGTATCTTTAGCCTTTTAGGAGGGGAAAATAATCTGGGCAGGATGACTCACTGCTGGTACGATACAGCTCTCCTCTCCTTCCCTCAGGGGATTGTCAATCAAGACACTTTTCCCACTGTCTCTCATAAATGCTGGCTGACACAGCAGGGGAAAGTGGGACTGAGGGTGTGTGTTTAGGTCTTGGACCTCAACAAAACAGCTCTTGGTGGCTGTGACTTGTTGTAATGCAGCCAGCAATGGCATCCCTGCAAACAGAGAGGTCCCTGAGCCCCAGGTCACCAAAGACCCTTCACAGGACCCAGGACCACATTCAGGAGTCCTCTACAGTGGCTCTAGGCATTCAGATTTTGGTGTTTAATTTCAAGAGAACTATGTGTGACCCAGAGAATCTATTGCCTGGGGTTTCCTGAAAAACCAAGGGCCAGAAATGGTTGCGGCAATGGTGATGAATGGTCTGAATATGGTCTGTGCCCTTCAACTTGACTCAGCGTTTAGTCAGGAGCTGGAGGAATGAATAGAGAAGCAGGCATTTTGTGCTTGCAGTGACCCGTGCTGCTGAGCTGGTCAGCTGCTGTGCTACAGACGTATTTTTGGCTTTTTCAGGGAAGCTCTTTTGTTATCACATCAAACTTCACTCAGCTGGCAGAAGGCATTCTAGCAGCTGTGAGTCTGGAAGAATCCAGCATAGAAGAGATGACTGCAAAGTTTGTTGGTTTTTTTGGTATTTTCTTCCCATTTCTGGAAGATTTTTATATAATTTGGCTTTTTGTGTGTGTGTTTCATGTTGTGATTTTTAAAAGCATATGTTTGATATGTGTTTCTAAAATAAGTTAATTAGGCAGCATCAATAAAAATACTCACTATAAACTGACAAAAACATTAATTCTGCCACCAGATATTATCATTCATACAGCATAACTTTTTTCAGAGAGAGTGCCATTTCATTGAGCCTGGGGAGGAAAAAAAAGAAAAAAAAACAATATCTGGGGCTCCAGGGGATAAAAACAAAAATAGGTAAAGTAAATTTTCTGCTTTTAGTGCAAGTGATGCAAAATGGAGATTGTATTCTGAATAAGCTGGTTAGGCAGATCATATTCTAGTTGGTTGGGCCAGCAAAGTGCAGTCTGTATAAACAGATTGCCTAAATTATTTTCAATTTTCATTTCTATCAGAACCACTATCAGGTCATTTTGGATAATGTGGACAAAATAATGGTCCATTTTCCGTTTCCTTGGGGGTCTAAAGCACCAAGAGCAAAGAAGACATGGCTTCTGTTACCTCTGAGATGGGATGAGATGGGCTTTTCAAACTTAGTACCTTGCAAGTAAAATCAAGCTGGAATGGAAAGGAATGGGTCTGTCACTGGAAATTAATGGAGGGGCAATAAATTCATATTAATCCCTGTATGGTTTCTGCTAGGGTTTGATTTGAAATTTCAAAATAAAAGAATCCTTCAGTTACACTTGTGTAAATGTTCTGTATCCCCACTTAAATCAGTGGGCATTGGTCTGCACTGATGCTTGTGCGCCTCAAATCAGATGCCATCCACCTTGCATGCCTTAAAGGCATATGGGAATATGTCTGACTTATGTAAACCTTTACCCCCTCTTCCCAAAATCCTTAAGCCTTTTGACTTCTCTGGAGTTTGAAAATGCCTGTAGAGAAAACAAGTGGTTCTGCCCCTGCTAAAATGCATTGGTTCTCCCAAGGACAAGCTATAAAAAAGTTCAAGGCATGAATTAGTGATTCTCAATACCTTGTATCCCAGTCTCACCAAATGGCCAGGGGACTTGTGAGTCTAAGCAGAGGCATGGTCTGGAAGCTGCAGAGATATGTGCAACGAGGCCTTTAGCTGTAGACTTGCCCCAGAAACCTTTGTCCACCATGGGCACACAGATTCCTAGACAGCATTACACACATGGTAGCCTTGGTGTGCATTGTCTAAAATCATCTGATGGGAGGGAAGACACAGCAGAATAAAACAAGATAGGAATAAAAGGTAACACTGCATGTGCTGAAACAAATGTTTCAAATGTTTCTTGCCATATTTTGGACTGAAAGAGGACCACCTATTGGCAATTTCACCTTATAATTCCAACTTCCATGCTTATGAGTATAGAACAACTTGTTTCCTTTTGTCTGGAAGAGGAGTATTATTTCACAAACCTGTACCTTTCCGCAGCTCACATTCCTTTGCTAAACTCTAAAGCAAAAAGGTGCAACAGGTTGAACATTGATTACTGGACTTACAAGCTTTTCCGCACTCCACCTGTGAATAAGAGGATTTTTCTACTCTTCATCTTACAATAAAAAGGCAGTGAAGTAGAGTGTGCTCTGGGCATGGAGATATTATCTGTGAAGAGGGCAGGTTTCAGGCTAACCCCGAAGTCTGGGAGTCAAAGACTTCAGCAGGGTAAAGCTGCTGGAGGCCTTAGAAGCCACCACAGTTTAGTACCTGAGTGACATGGCTTGCTCTTCCTTGGCATCAGGGTGGTGCAGGTGGTCTGTGCTGAAGGGGCAGATGGGCAGAGCATCAGATGCCAGGGCTGCAAGCCAGGCTGGGGGGCTGCCAGCAGGGTGGGGAGCCTCTGTACTGCTGCCCCAAGGTTTCCTTTCCACCTGAATCAGGCATCACCATCAGCAATCAGGTCATGGTCCAAAATGAGACTGTAAACATTGAGTTTAGATGGTTAAACATGATGAGCATCTGCAAGTTTGTTTTTAATGGTTAGATAATGGAAATGTTTCCAACCACTCTTCCAGCCCTCACCCCAGCCCCAACCACTCAATACCCTTGCCCTTTTCCAAGGATACCAGGGGAATATCAGCCCAAAAGCTGAATGCAGGAGCAATGTCGGAGCAGCTGAAAGTACATTGGTTATCATAATAAGTGCATGTACAAGAACCTGTGAAGAAAACCAAAATATATCTCTGCTTTTTTAAGCCAGATCAAATCTCAAGTAAGCAAGTGTCAGTAATTGCTATCAACTTTGAAGAAATTTTCCTAGGAATCACTTGTTCAGAGAAAATTCTGAATTTTTTCTTGGGATACTTATTCCTGTTCATTTCCACAATTTCAAAAACCTCAACATACCTGTTTGGATATCAGGTGAGACAGTTAAGGAAGGTTCCCTCCTTATTGGCATGATTCCCAGAAAGGGATATGGATGCAAGGAGCTAAAACATTTCCAAGTGGTGGGGATGAGTTTAGGATGCCATCTGTGTGCATTGTCTCTTTTTTAATAGAGCCACCAAGTGCAATTCCTTTGACAGGATAATCCACAGGGCCCTCTAAACAAGGTTCCCACCTGCTCTTTGTACTGTGACTTGTTTGTATGTGCTTTTAGGTAATGCAGTGACTGCATTTTTTGTTATATGATCCAGAAAAAAATTGGCATGATCTTAAACGTCTTTCACAACTTTAATAATTCTATGTATGCATGCTGTAGGCTCCTTTGCCTGTCCCATATCTGAGCATTACCCCCAAAGCATTTGAGTAACCTCTAAACAACCTAAGGGAAGAGAATGATAGGGTCTGAAGAATTCAGCTCCTGTATGATGGGTGAAGTTGCTTTACAGAGACTGTAAAAATCAGTTCACTTTCTTTTTATCTTCTCTTTTGTCACTCATTCATAAAAATAAAGAGAGGGCAGAGATACACACACATACCCAACCATCCTGTTGACAGTGAGATCACTTTAATTAACATCTCTCACAATGTATATATTTGCAGAGCAGTTCTGCTTCCACTGACATCTTCTATAATGTTCTTATCAATTTAAATGTACAGAACCACATGAAATCATCTGCAGTAACTCATTAGAATGAAATAGAAAATGTTTATATCTCCAAATTCCTTCAGGTGTTGTTGGATGTAAAATTTGGCAAGGAAATCAAATGGAAGCCCATGTCCATTTTTCTTCCCTGACATGCACTCAGTGGCCTCAGTTTAAGTGAGAGCTGCTTAAATGTATTGATTCAGGGAGAGTCACCCCTTGGCCATGGGAAGACAAATGCTCTGCTCAGATCCCACGGACGCCTCAGAGTGTGCTCTGCTTTTTGCTGGACATCACCACATGAGTGGATGTTACTTTTACAGACAAAGGAAGCAAACCAGCTGCTTTTGAAGAGCTGAGCTGCTGCAGGATTGCTCCTGCTATCACAACCCTGTCTGAATGCTGCACTCCCCTTTTAACACGCTCATATTCACCCTCACACAGGCATGCAGCTACAGTCACTGCTGAAAAGGCACCTGTGCTGCTTTACTTCACACAAGGGCTCAGGATAATCTAAGCATGGATAACATATATGATGCACTCATTTTTCTGCCTCTGACTGGTTTATTTCACCACATGGCAGCTGCAGAAGTGGGGACAGACATCTGAAGTGTGGCGGTGCTCAGTGTAAGTTCTCCAATCTGGATTCACAATCAGCGCAGAGAGCCCTGCTCAGTAATCTGCTTGTAAAGGCTGCCTCTCCACTTCCCCATCCCCAGTCCAAGAGCCTATTAAATTAATGAGACAGAAGTCAGTGCAACAGCAGTCAACATGTTATGTGTGTACAGCACTGGTGCTGTTACAATGTGCCTGTTTTTTCTCCTGGGATGTTTAATTTCCGCTTCTCAAATGAGCTGCAAAGCTGTGAAGCCTGGCAGTGTTCTTTCTAGACACTCTGTGATGCAGATAATGAGGGTACTGATAGGTGCCTAGGAGACTGTGATGGCTCTAAGCACAGCTATGGTCTGATAATGCTTTATGCCAGTAGTGTCACAGCGGAACCACTATCATCCCTTAAGGAATGGTTCATCTTTATGTGTAATACAGCAGCTGTCACCTAAATGGCTAATGGGGAAGCAAAGTATAACCTTAGTGCTAGTAATCTTTGTCACTTAATAATTTTAAAGGTGTCAGACTTCAGTAGCTCCTGCAAGTTCCAATAAAAAGTGTGCTTGCAATTATTTTTTTTTATTTTGTTTGCCATGGATTAAATGTAAATTGAGAAATCCACGATGCAGCTCTGTGCAGATCTAATTTAGTATAATTTGAATAGCCAAGCAATTAAAATGTATTATAGGTATATGATGCTGGGATGGTGGAGTGTCTGCATTTAAGAGGAAGATTTATTGGGCTCACTGCATCCACGGTGAACCTTCTACAACCGCATTAGCCAACATCTGTTGGAAAATGTCAAGACACAGGGCATAAGACATATCCTCATGGAGTGTATGGCTGCTCTTATTTCAACAACAGGCTAAGAATTTGTAGCAACATCTGCAAAAAAAGCTGCTTAGGAAGAAGATGCTGTACTTAACTACATTAGAGCCTATACATGCACAGAGCCTCTACATGTGCCCACAAAATATATATGTGTGCTTACACACATGCATGTAAGGCAGAGTAGGTTAGTGGGTACATTTTGTGTTTTACAAGCGTGCAGGGAGAGAGGGAAAACATGCAAATACAGAGGGATGCTTCTGTAGACCTTTTCCCAATTAATGCTGGTTTCCCACAGTGCTATTACTGCAGTTGCATTCAATTTATGAAGGCAGGTAATGATAATAATTAATAGGGCAGTTGACACACATGATGTGAGTATTGACATTGCACTATTAGTGTTTCCTAGAAGATTATTTTGTTTGTTTTTGCTTAAATGCTCAAGATTAGAGCTGGTGATTTAGCAGGCTAGGGCACTGCCTTCTTGAGAGGAGCAGAGCTCATTTCAATCACACCTTCAGACAGGCTGATAATCTTTGGGGAGTTAACACACTTAGGCTGGTGAAGGTTAAGAGGAGAGAGGTGCTGGGATGTGTATGTCCAGTAATTGTCCGGGGGATGAGTTACAGATACAGACAGCCCACAATTCAATCTGCATCCAGGGCTGCAAATGCTGAGAGGATAAATCTAAGAGCATTTCTCTGGGGGAAGGAAGGAGGGGCTGAATAACCACTTACTCAGTGCCAGAAAACTAGCAGGATTGCTACCAGAATGTCAGAAAAGCCCAGCAATAGGAGAGCAGTCATTACAACACAGACTGCTATGACCACCCTGAATATTTAAGGGAATGCACTGAGTGGAAAACATCAGCAGCTTGGAGCACTGTGGCAAGCAGGGAGCTGTTTCCTGCTCACCTGCACGTGCTGTTATCCTTTTGTCTGATGTGAGGGACCCGTGGGTCAACTGCTCCGAGTTGGCCACGTGAGCCGGTGCTGCTGGCAAAGGAGTGCCCAGCCCTTTGCTGTGGCTGCTCCCTCACTGGTGGCCTGGGCACTGGGGGAACCCTGTCACATGGATATAGCAGAGGACTAAAAGCATGCAAGGCAGGGGATTTCCTGGGAAAATCTGTGCTCAAAGCGTAAAGTACGAAGGGCAAACAGAAATAATAATGCAGGCCTTACAATATAACTGTGATTTTGGATTCCCCTGAACACTGCCACACTTCCTCTGGACTGGGAGAAAGGCAAAAATATATAATTAAAATAATTAATTCACATGTTTGTTATAAATTGAAAAGTGCACCTGGAGTTTTCCAGAGGAAGGTGATTGCCATGGTTTTGATGGTTACCTTACAGAGAAAATGGGCACAAGACAGCAGAGTGACAGGACAACAAACAAGCAGAAAAAGCTATTATTAACACTTTTCCATATAGGACAAACATGAGTGTGTTTAGTTTTGTAAACGCACCCTATGACAACCAATGATAAAGACGAGCCTTTTATTCCCCACTGCAGAACAGTTTCCTCAAATTCCCTTCCCCAGGACCACTTTGAAGGAAGTATGTACAAGACCTGACTTGTCCCATAAGTAGAAATTGAAAACAGCCACAGAGCTTCTGTCTGGGGTGGAAGGACATCTACACTTGTGTTTCGAGTGACACTGCTCCATCAGAAAGACATTGAAGCAGGAGACCCTGCAGCCAGCCACTACACAGCTTCACACGGGTTCCACTAAAACTGCAGGTGCTCTTGGAAGGGAAACATGGCCTGGAGATGCCAGAGGCCTTATTCAGCAAAACAATAGGGGTTTTTTTGCTTCTGTTGCAGTTATGAGGGACAACACCAAGCCTCCAAACCTCCCAGTCAACGAGCTTCAAAGCCCTTCTTTGCCACTCAGCTCAGATGTGCCTTGTGATATGTCCTTGACATTGGTGTTGGGATGCCCCTTCACACCTCTCTTGACAGAGATAGACAAAGGAACTTAGAGGACAGTAGTGGGCCTGGGAGAGGTGACCTCTAGACAAGGTTTGCTAAAATAGGAGGGACATCTTGACACCAGTATCAGTAACAGGTCACATCCTGCTCTGATAAAAAGATCTCCCCCACTAGGTTCTAAATCTAGCTGAGAACCATCTTATGCATCCCTCACAGCTGGACCACCTGATCCATGTGCTGCTGGGGCTAGGATCTTTATGCCATGTTCATTCTCCCAGGCCTGTTATTCCCTTCCTTTATTCCTTCTTTCTCAAAAAGAGTGAGTGTGCAGCCTCTGGGGAGTCATCAGCTCTATTTCCACCACTTGGCAGATAGGAGGACCCTTAAGTAGGATACCACAGTGCATGCTTGCATTTCCTATTAAATTGGAGGTATGAATTTATATTTCCAAAATCACAGTAACTATGTGCTTGGGGCACATCTTCAGAGATGTGAGTCATTGCAGTTCTCTCTCCTGGATGTTTTTGTCTTCACGTAGCAGGAAGCAGAGCAGGCAGAGGGAGAAACCTGGACTTCTCTCACCTGGGCAGTCACCACATCTGGATTTCAGTCCAGTCCACCCCAGCTTCTCTGTTTCAGCATCTTTGAAGCAGAGATGATAATACTTTCCACCCTTCTAAAGTACGTGTATAAAGAGAGATTTGAAAGGAAAGAGACTGTATTTCATTAGAATGACCAATGTAACTGGAAAAAGTTTCAGGCACAGAGCCTTTCTTCAGGCGTGACATGGAAAGCCATTTGCAACCTTTGATTCAAAACTGAGTAAAAGACTGTGTGCCCAAAACTTGTCTACTTTTTCCAGCTGCATCTGCTTCTCTAATAAGAGACACTGCCCCTCCCAAAGATCCTTGCTGTACTTATACCCTTCATCTATGGTAGCTACACCAGCACTTCTGTGGCTGGAATTAGTGGAGCTATGTCACAGTTAAGTGCTATTGATGAGACTGGAGAAATGCACATGCAAAGCTCACAATTAAGAACAGGGGAAAAACTAATTCTAAAGAATGCATCTCCCCTTCCCCCCATTTTTCCACATGTAAATCCTCGTTATTCACTAGAACATCATTAATCATGCTGAATAGTTGTGTTATGCCTACAAATGCAAAGCATAAACTCCTGACGAGTTCTCCTGTAATTTAGCATTAATTAATGTCCACTTAGTATAAAATGTGACATTGTATTTTAGGTCATCTCTTAATCGTTATTGTAAACTGCAAACATAAAGTGAAGAAAAAACCTGGGGGATATGATTTTCCTGCAGTATCTCTTTGACAAGTTTACATAAAATATAAAGCTAATATATTACTGGACATCAGATTTTTTTTCCACTGTCTGTGCTGTGCAGTACTTTGTACTCTGTGTACTGTGCAGCACACACAGTTCTGTGGTACTTGCAGGGCACCAATTTCAACAGTAGCATAAACTTTGTGAGCAACTGCTACCTGCAATTCAATACAGTATATTTAAAATGTTTCCATTGCACCAAAGATCAGCTGATGCACCTCTTATTAGTATAAATGGCATAGATTAGTGTCAGGCATTTTCAACAGTGAAGAAATTACAGAAGGCTGCATGGCTCATTAGGCTCTTGTTGCATGTTAAAGAGGGCCAGACCTTATTAATAAGAGAAAAAGGGGGGGAAAAGAGAGTATAATGAGAAAAGTATGAAATAGCTTTTTTAAAAAAGAAAGCTTTCTGGTTTGGAGGAAAATAAAAGCATCAATTAACCTCTTCCAGTGTCTGAACATTTTCTAAAGTCAGCTTAGCTCTGTTTCTACAGGACATGTAGATTACACACAAAGACATCAAGCAGAGAAAAACTGCTTGCGATCACACGTCACCACCAAGAAGGATTTTTGATTATTAAATGTTTTATACTGTTTATGTGCCTCAGTGTTTACACCCTGCTTCAAGAAAGCATCGCTGTTTAAATTAGGATTACACCCACATTTGAGTTGAAGCTCCTGCTCATATCCTGCTGAAGTGAATATAATTTGAACATTTGTTCTTGGTTTAGCACCTGGTGTAAGTACATACTGAGGTGGATACAGGATTTCAAATACATTTGCGAGCTTACTGTAATTGAGGCCTCAATCACATGGGTCCTGAACCAGCAGAGACTGACACATCAGCTCTTTGCACACAGTCAGTCTTATCAGCTTCTTCAGTCCCTTCTATCATCAGTGGACTGCATGTGAGGGAAATACAGGTGTGTGCAGAAATACATCTCTGTGAGGTGGAGGCTGTGGCTCTTGCTGCTTCCCTGTGGTGCTGGGCAAGGGGCACTTTTCCTCACATTTACCCTCTCTTTTCCTGGGCTTTGCTTGGCTACCTAAGATAGTATTGCTGCTGGTGTTGCTGCTTAGAAAGGGGTAAAGGGGATCATAGAATCACAGAATTGTCTTGAAGGAACCTTAAAAGTCATCTAGTTCCAATCCCGCTGCCATGAAGAGGGACATCTTCCACTAGACCAGGTTGCTCAAAGCCCTATTCAGCCTGGCCTGGGACTGACCCACAGCTTCTTTGGGCAGAACATTTCAGTGTCTCATCCCCCTCACAGAATTAGAATTAGAATTTCTTCTTAATATCTTACTCTCTTTCAGCTTAAAGACATTCCCCCTTGTCCTATCACTAGATGCCCATGCAAAATAATCCCTCTCCAGCCTTCCTGTATGCCCCTTTAGGTATAGGCAGACTTCCCTGAAACTTTCTCTTTTCAAGGCTGAACAGCCACAACTCTGTCAGCCTGTCTTCATGGAAGATGTGCTCCAGCCCTCAGATCATCCTAGTGTCCCTCTTTGGACTTGTTCTTGGGTTTTTCTTGTGTTGGGGACCTCATTGCTGGATGCAGCATTACGGGTGGAATTCCAGGATGTGGAGGAGCTCCTCACAGAAATGGTAATTAAAAGCCTGCTCTCCTGGGTGTAGAGGAGGAGACCTTGCCTCCTTCTCAATGCAACAAACTGCAGCCTTCCCCTTGGAGATACCCAGAAGCTGCTGTACTCCTTCTCTGCTCAGCACCGGGCACTGCACAAGGAACACGGCAGAGTCTGGTCACCTGCTGGTGTTGCATGAGCAGAGAGTGATCTGCTGTATCCTTAGCTTTGACTTTCTCTTCCAAGCCCACTTCCAATTTACCCTCATGGCTGCCAGAACACTCACTCTCATGTTAGACTCGTCCTAAAGAGGGAGTATGTGGCAGCCACCATTTTGGCAGAAAATAGATAAATATAAATGAGTCTGAAAATTATAGTTCTAGGCAAATAAAGCTAAATATGCAACTTTTCTAGACTTTTTTTTTTGTCTGGGTCTCATGTGCCTCATGATGCAAGCATAGAATAAGGACATATTGTACCCTTGGCCCAAAGGCACAGGTTTTCAGGCATTGCATTAGTAGGATGGGATTGCTTCCAATCTGAAGCTTAATTCAGAGCTAAGTTAGTGAGCTACTTCCAACGCTGAGCACCACAGATCAGCATATTGACTTTTTTACAATTTTTTCCCTGCGTGATTAGCATTTTACTTGAGTCTGAGACATTAATCAATAAAAGCAACACCCTGTAAACAGAGTAAAATGAAAAAGCAAGTGCTGCATTTTAATAATATAAATAGAAGACTGTGTGGCATGAGGGGCCAAGGCATAGCCTGCAATCTGAATACCATCAGAGGTAAAAGAATTGAAGGCAAAGGAAATTTTCAAGGCTGATTGCACACGGATGAAAAAAAAAAAGTAAAGAAAGATAAAATATTGAACTCTGGTTAGTATGGAGGATGTGACTGAAATATTTTATTCTGCTGTTTTTAAAAAATTTTGTCCTAGCTTGATTTTAAGGGCAGAGAAGAGAGGGGAAGGAGAGCCCAAACCTTGGACTCAGTAAATTAGTAAAACAACTTAGAAAAATATTTCAAACATTGTTGTTAAAACAGGGTCCAGTTTTTAATAACATCTCCATTTCACAGTTTTTATTCTTTAAAGAACACTTGTAATGGTTACTTAGAAAAAAATAAATTGGAATCCATCTCATTGTATATGGTACAAAATACCATGCTGGAAGCCTGAAAATAATAGTCAGCTGCTATTCAGTGCTCTTCATCTACAGAGCTCAAGTGCTCTGGGAAGCTGGTGAGTATTGGCTTTCGGACAGAAAGTGCTGAGGCTGTGCCCTGGCGCCAGGGAGGTCAGGAAGGAAGCCAGCGTGAAAGTCGACACCACCTGCCGACTCATTTGGTGCTGCATCCAACAGGTCACACTGCCACCAGGCACAGCCATTCCATGTGTTTCCCAACAGAGACCCAAAACCAGTGTCAGACCATCAGCAGAGCGTGGCCAGGCCGTTCAGCCACTGGGACCAGGTCTGGGGCATCACTGAGGGAAGCTGGGCTGTTCTTCCAGCCATTTCAGCACCCTGCAGCTGACTGAGCTCTGGGCAAGCCAGGATCCACCCCATGGTGTCTGACCCATTGGGGTGGCATCCTGAGCTTTTAAAAGCTGCCATGATAGTGGCAGCAGGGTTGCACTGCCCGTAGCTAAGCCATACCACTTCACCAGGAACTTTTAACTTTTCCTCTCTGTGCTCACTTACTTTATGCGCTGCATTTCTTACTGAGCAGAAGTTAACATTAATCTTGTTGTTTACCTCCTTATTTTTGCCCTGTTGCCTTTTCCTCCTCCCTCTTCCCATCCTTCATATTCTTAGTGGTGTTGCCACAACTTGGGAAACAGCTTTTATTCATGACCTGCTTTATTTATTAGCTTCTTTCAAAACTGCAGCAATTAGTGGGGAGAGCTTTCAACACTTGTCTCCTCTAGGCCCCACACAAAGACTTGCCAGTTGGTTATACTTTTTCTTTGCAGGAAAAGACTGGGTTTTGATTTAAGAAGAGATTGAGAATAAAAAGATGAGGAGAAAAAATTAAGACCAACATACAGCTCCTGGGGGCTTTCCTCTAAAGAGGAAGGGGTCAGTGAGCCTCAAATTCCTTCTACTGGAGCCGTGCTTCCAATGCTGCTTCAAGGCAGTTGCTACCTATCTTGCTTCTCCTCTCCTTACATGGATTCTTGGATCAGAATTCTTTCTGTTACAGGTTTAAAGGTGTTTTTTTTTTTCATATGAGATAACCTAGGTGTTTTTTAACTGTTTCTAATCTGTACACCCCTAAAAATTTCTAGCAGAGAAAGGCTATCCTTCAGTGAACCCTTTAGGAGCAACAAGTGGTTCCCAAAAAAATCTGAAGAAGATGATGTCAAAAGCCTCCAAGCTAGGGATGTAACAATGAAACAGGCTGGTTTCTGAAAGGTCTGTGTGTAACTAGTTTTCTAAACAGAAAAGTGTGGCTGCTTGTGGATTCCTCTCTGGGAAACACAAGGATGCAACCAGGCGTCTTGGTGTGACTTGCTGATAGACTTCCTTCCTCTTCCTCTTCTTCCTTCAAGTTTTGCCTGTTCTTCAGAAAATGGGCTGCTCCTTACTTAAACATGATCAAAATGTTTGCTACTACACAGAAATGCTAATAAAAGGATATTGTAAGCAATGCCAGAAGTGACATGCTATTAGTCTGATCCTACAACATCGGTGTAAGGCTGCAGCTGCAATGTTCAGACTGCGGGACTGAGGTAAAAAATAATAGCAGAGCAGATGTGTTTCCCTGCACAGCATGGAATAAAAAGAAACATCTGGCCCTTGGCCCCTAAAGGATATTTCTCAGAGAGAAGAGTAAATTAAGGGTGCATTGAAGATGTAGGGACTCAGCTAAAGGGAGCTGCTGCCTTAGTAACCATCTCTAACCCAGCTCCCAGTTTCTGATGCATAATGCCATTTAAAATATAGGGCAAGAATAATGGCATGCAAGACAAATGCAACCAAGTACAGACATCACTGCATCCACAAAATATATGTTGCTATCTTGTTCAAACAAATAAGTAAACAAACAAAGGAAATATTTTTAAACACTAAACATACACCAGTTATATTGCTGCAGGATAAAACATGGGCTTTTTTAAAATCTATTGAGTCATAAATCTTCGTATTTCCCTTTGTGTTTGATCTCATATATTACTCGAGTTTCTAAAATGATAACAAGGCATGCATTAAAAATATTTCTCTTATTGTTACATTTCAAGCACGTTTACTGTTAGCTGCTTAGCTTCATTATGTATCATAGTCTGAATCTACAAATCAAGTATAATTAGACTTGGAGAACTGATTGGATTTCTAATTAAGCTACATTGGAAACAACAATGCACAATCAGTAAATATTCTGACTAGGTACATTTTAAAGAGCAACTCTTGGGCTTTTTGCTGATGACTAGACACCAGTGTCATTAAATTTGTTGGTGGCAAGCAAATTTTAAAGCTAAAATAGAGGCAATTAGTAAAGATCTTGAAATATTTAATCACGTTTGTCCAATTAGTGTGCAATTAGGCAATGGTGTGGCGTGGGACAAACATTCTGCTTCACTGTTTGGTAGAGAAGGATCCCTTTGAAATTTTGCTATTTAGTTTATTGATATATAAAAAGGAAGTTATGGTTGTAATTTCCAATTTTAAAAAATACTGTGCAGATGGTCTGACTATGTATTTAACAATGTTAAACAAAACTAAACAAGGGAAGCATGTTACCTGAAATTACACAGCTGTGATCAGTGAATAAGCTCCAGATCACATTAGATTACAGCTGTGGGCACCTTGATCACACAAAGCGCCAGGTAGTTATGCTGGTAAAATCAAAGCTAAGTAAGCTGGTGTGTCACAGCTCGAGATTATATGATTATTTTGTCCTTGACCAAAAATATTTTTATTCTTTGAGCTTCGCCTGGCTGTTTTGCATTCCTTCCATGAAGCTTTACATTGGCGAGTTTGTTGTGGAAAGTCAAGCAGTAGCTTTTCAAGAATAAACCACTTAAGTGTTATCTTGCCTTTGGCTTGGGGATTTGACTCCCTCTTTGGTAAATTTTAGGCTCTCTTTTAAAAGCAATTGCTACATTTATTAATTGATTTGCAAAACTCCCGCATAACGTTTGGGGCAGCATGTGGGATGCTGCTGTCACGCATTTCAACCCTGCACCACCATGTTGGTGTTTATCAATCGGTTTGCTCCCTTTGGCCACACGCAGAGAGTCAAGGAAACAGTGCCCAGGAACGTCCCCAGGTGCTAGAGCTCAATTTTCCGGATTGTTAAATTGTTACAGCAGTCCTTGGCATGGTGTTGACTTGGGTCAAGTACGACTCTCCCCAGCCATCCCTGGACCCAGCTCACAGTTAACACGTGCCAGGGCCCATTCCCAACAGGCATTTTGAGAGGGAAGGGGGATTTGGAGAATGGATTGGGGCCATCTTGTGCCAGCTGTCCTCCCCATCAAAGTGTATCTAACCTTCTAGTGTCAGGGGTCCCTGTGGGCTCAGAAAGAGGGAATTGGAGGGAAGGTGTACAACAGAACTAGCCATGACACTGATGACAAAGACACCAGCCCAGTTCTCTGGCTTTCTTTCCACTGCAAAGGCTGTCTTGGTTCCAGCTCATATTTAATATGGACTAAGAAGGAAGAAAAGACTCCTTGAAAAGACTCCTTCTTCCCCAAGTGGTCATAAAAGAAAGATAATCAGTTTAGCTGTTGTTCAGATTTGACTGCCAGATTATTTTTTTCCAAAGGAAATAGGCGATCTAAGTTTAACATATCTTTCTGTCTATTTCTCATAAATGCTATAACTTCTGAAATGCTGTTAAGCCATTGTGGGTTTAAACATTGTCAGTTTTACTTTCATGTCTGAGAAATTTTTCTTTGATTTTAGTACTGAAAAAAAAAGCCAAAATAAAGCAAGTAGAACTTCCTTGCAATGCAATGCTTTTTTTTTTTTTCTTTTTTTTTCCTTTTTTTTCTTCTCTTTGGTAGATACAGACCTGGAAATTCAAAGCAGAGAGTTTTGTCTTCCAACCAGGTTGGTGCTTGCAGGAATTTTATGAACACAGTTGTGTTTATTTCTTGAGCAACATCAAGTCAAAACAAAATATTTTTGAACTAAAAAGAAGAAATTATGCTAAGAGGCATATTGCATGGGAGAGAAATGAAACAGGTAAAAAAGGAGATAATAGATAATTACATAGACATTCATCTATTCCAAAACCATAGGTTTGAAATAATTCACCAGGATTGAAGGCTAGATTTTAACCCTTTGATATTCAAAGGTTAAAAGCAAAGTTTTCCAGGTTTGCTACTCCCCACGTCTTAGGAGTGCATCAGGTTTTCCTGGGTTTTTTCTCTCAGGCAGAAAAGACCAACACTCTCCTGGAGGGATAGGACTCCATCAGCCTTCTCATGCCACATGAGCACTGCTTTAAACCCTCTGTAAACCTGACTGCAAGGGAGAGATTTTGAGCCCTGTTTTGAAGTGAACCTTGTGATACATTTACCTCACAAGCTTTAAATTGTGATTATATTGTGAATAAGAGTAATTGATAATAATAGTAATAGTAATAGTAATAGTAATAGTAATAGTTGCTGGTGTTTTAAACATATATACGTGATGTCCTTAATAACCCTTTTTGGTTTCACTTAGTTTATAGATATGCCCTGATTCACAAAAGAGTCAAGTTTCTATAGATGTAAAAAATAAGAGCAGTAGGTCATCAATATATTGGCAAATTGGCTGCCAAATCCCATATGGAAAAAGGATGTGAAAGCAGTATCTCATGGTCTCTGCCTCACCATATTTTTGTTCAAGAGATTAGGAAACCAAATCATTAGGATTGAGTAGCCAGCTGCAGACACAGCACAAGAGATGTACCTCTCACAGTTAATGTCTTGTGAAACCCACACGTGTCCCATAGGGGTTAATCAAACTTTTAGGGCTGTGGCTTACAATGCTCTTCAGTCCCTGGAAGAAACCAGCTTTTGAACATCTAAGAAAATAGAGAGAAACTGCAACTGTAGTTGTAGAAACTTAGTAAACCTAGCTTTAAGCTGCACTTCAAGCTGCACTTCAGTGTGCAGCACTTGTGTGCAGTGTGTGTTTATATCCAGCATTGTGTGCTCAGCCTCTATCCTCAGGCATATAATATATATATATATATATATAACAAAACTATATATATGTGTGTACATATGTATATATACACATATATATGAGTATCCATGTATGCGTATACATAGACTATGCATCTATAGGAATCAAGTACTTCAAACAAGAAAATAATGTTTGGGAATTTCAGAAAAGGAAACCCCTGTTTATTTGATAATGGAAACAAAACCATCACTTCAATAGCAATTCATGCACTGCTGTCAAAGCAAGCTCTGGGTGGATGTGCAGACCCGCAGGTTCTCTGCAGTTGCTGAATTCCTCACAGTGTTGTCTTTATCAAAGAGGTAAATGCAGATTCAAAAAAATTGCTTTGATGTGCAAGACATCACAGAACAGCAGCTCCATTCATTGCAGAGAGAGTTCATTATTTAAGTCTCTCAGGCAATTGTACAGATCCCCCATAAAGGAAAAAATAACAGGACTGTGGAAATAAAACCTCCAACAATACGCATTCTGCCCGTTTCTGGAGCCTTTCCCTCCATTTTTCATGTCTTGATTGTGTTAAATGATACTAGGCTTGGGCTCGTGCACTGACAGCTCGCATGGACAGTCACTCCTGGCTGAAGCCTGACCTGTATTCCTGACAGGCTCTCTGTCCCCAGCTGCAGGGGTGCAGGGAGGCACTGCTGAGAGGCACTGAAGGCTTGTCACCTGCCTTTTGTCCTTGACTCTTCCCCTTGGCTCACCTCAGCTCTTGCTCCAGCGCTTGCAGCAGAGCTCAGGGCCTGCTGCAACTCAAAGGGATGGGGCAGGATGAGCCTGGCTCATCCCCAAGGCAACATCCTCCATGGAGATGGTCATGTAGGGAGATGGGAAAGGCAGGTGGGAGCTGGGGCAGAAGGGGAAATCAAGCCCTGTCACCCCTACAAAGGCGGGACTGCTGTGAGACCAGCCAGGTGACACATCATCCAGGCACTCTCCTGTGACAGCAGGGGGAACAGAGTTTTCCCATCTTCCCTCTGCACTGTCATAAACCATGCCAATATGTAGAAAGGGTCTGTGAAATTAATTATACTGTGAGTGTTTGGTAACCAAATGAATTGTAAATTGTACATTATTAAAACAGCATCAGAGCACCGACTGATCTATTATTCTTTAGAGAAATGTATGAAGATAAGAGCTTTATATGCTTTAGGGTTCTTTCTAGCCACCACACAGCCGGCTTTGTAAGAAAAAATGTGGCAATATTTTGTTACTGCTTGAGTTGCAACTGACACAATACTGTATTGCTTATTTTTATTACTTTGTCTCATATTTAATATAGATGAGGTAGAATACAGTGCAAGTGACATATACTTACCCAATCTCTTTCTGTTTATCCTTTTTCAGATTGCATTTGGGATTAGTCACCCTCACATTTGTGTAAAAAAAGAAAAAGATAACTGTAGGTGCAGAAAAGTGAGATAAATATTAAGAAGTATGTCTTTTTACACAAATCATGCAACTAACAATATTCACAGCTGTTGTTAGCCAGTCATTTTCCCTACATGTTGCTCCTTGCTGCCTACCTGTCTTTTAGCTTCTGAGAACTGTAAGAAGGCTGGGTGGGGATCTGTATGTTCAGAAAAACCTAATAAATAACAACAGTAAAGAAAAAGACCATGAGTTTAGATGTGTATGTATGTTTTTCTCTTTGTCTTCCACAATGCACGCCCTGCTTCACCTTCCTCTCACGCAGCACCTGATGTCCAGGAAACTTGGTTCTCACGTGTGCACTGGCATCTTCGGAGTTCATACAAACCAAAACCTGTGTGTCCTTCCTCCTAGGGATGCTAGCTTGCTGTAGGACTACTTTCTAGGCAATCCCTCCTACACATCACGTAATGGTCCTTTTCACCCCTTGCTTCCAGCAGAAAAGTACACATGTTTCTACAAGCAGGGGTGTCGATGGGAGAGGGGGAGAGCTTTTAGTTTGTTTGTTTTAATGCCCCTATTGAAGAAACAGAGGCAGAAGCTACTCCAGAATAACTTTTCCCATAAGGTGTCCTTTATATTCCCTCCTTGAAGGAAGATGCATGAAAAGTACACCCTATTCATGCTTGTCAGAGAAGAGGAGAAACAGCTGGAGAAATGTCCTCCTCTCTCCAGCTGGAGACACATCTCCTGACTGAGCTGTTCAAGGCAGTGACATGTTGGTTTCTACAAGCAACACACCAGTGGTTCCATACCAGTGGGAAAGCTCTGGGGGTTGTCATACACCAGAGTGACCCCAAGTGTTTCTCTTCTGGTGCAGAGGACCAGTGGCAGCCAGTCACGTCCTCCCTCCTTCAGGGAAGGCCTAGCAGAAAAAAAAAATTTCCTTTGACTGCAAGATCTACACGGGCATTCAGCAAAACTCACAGCTGAAACAGTCAAAGAAATAACTTAAACTTGAATGAAAGTAGTCCAAAGAATTTCAGGACTTGGCCTCCTGTCTATGCAGGCATAGGAGACAATGACATTTTCCTGGCTAAGGTATTTCCATAATGGAATAAAGCATATTTGCTTCTTTTCCAGTTTTTTTCAGAAGAGAGAAACTTTCTATTTTAGAGAATTTACATCCTTCGGAACAACTCTCTTAACCCTGTTTACTAGTCTAAAATACAGTGCTGCCTTTCTTAACACTCATCAGCCCTGCAGAAGTCACTAGCATCTTTCAGGAATGCCTTGCCTCCTGCTCCCCGGGCAGCCTCTGCCAGGAGGTGCACTGCGTCCTCAAATTCAAGAGAGGGCAGCATTTTCCTTAGGCTGATCCAAGGGAAGGGGACGACTCCCAAATGTGTAAAAGAATGTCAGCAAGTGAAAATCGTCAGTCACAAAAATAGAAGAACATTCTGAAAAATTAAATTTGATGGAAGACATGCAATACTCTTAGGAGTTTATATAAATAAATAAATAAATAAATAAATAAATAAATAAATAAATAAATAAATAAATAATTACCAAACCGAAACCCAAACAAGCTCTTAACTGATTGATGATAATGAATATATCCCAGCAATGTTCAAGGAATTCTTGCATAGGCTGTTGTGCAGCTGTAATGCTGTTTCTGCAGTGCACCACAATGACTTTGCCACCAACTTTTGTACTGCAATAGCCAACTAACAGGCTGATGCACCCCAGATAAATACCATACATAACCAAAGTGCTAAACTGTGCCTGAGGTAATTAAGAATCCACTGCCCTCTCATTAAAGTCCCTAATCAATTAAATTCTTCAAACTACACCTAAAATGCTACCAGGCTGTTATTTTCGATTATTGCAGTATTTGCTTAAAACCAGCAAAACTAATCCAAAGCAAAGAATCAGACTTTTGTGATGCAGCCTCGAAATATGTCTTCTAGTGTAAAATATTCATGCCTGCAAAGAAAGATCAAAATACTTGTTTTATTGCAGAAACCCAGACCCTTGTGATCAAGAGCACGCTCCTTTCAGCTGACTGTGACTTACCCACTGTTTGTGAAGAGCCCATCCAGTGTTTGCTCTGCTGGAACAGCAGCACAGCGTTGACTTCTACAAGGAAATTCCAAGGATCAAGGTATATTTAAAGTACACGCTGGATTGTAAAAGAACTAGAGGGCACCCAAGCGTAATACAACACTTTTTATTTTACCCTGTACTCAAGTTTTGGTGCAATTTTACCCTCCTGAAATAACTGTACTGTCAGCACTGTCTCCAGCACTTTCAGCCAGGTTGCCTGAATTACTTGAAGAGCCCAGGACAAGGCAAATACACATTTTCATTCTCTGTTTGCATCTAACAAATAACAGATGTTGCAATATTGAAGAAGCACACCTGATGTGACTAACAAGGGATTTCTAAAATATTTGCCCTAAGATGACAGCCACCCTGCTATTAAGCATTTACTTAATGAAATGTGTACACAGGGAAATGCTGTAGCAATTCTCCTTAAGATGGAGCAAGCTGCTTGAAATAAAGGTTTCCTGTGCGACCTTGGGCTAAATCTGCATTACCAGAAGAATGCAGACCCAAGTTTGAGAATACTTGATTCCTACGAGCCTTGAACACCCACTAAGGAATCCCTGAAGGAGCCTGCGGAGCCCAGGACGTGGTGCCGCTGCTGTCGCAGCCACTGGCCCCGCGTTCCCTCGGGCGGCAGCCCCTGCCATGTGACTGTCCCCGCGGTGCCTGGGATGTGCCAGCTGAACCTTATTGCATCCACTGGAGGGAACCTGGCACGGCACCTCCCTGCAAACCTGCCAGGAAGCAGGGTCAGCCCTTTGCAAATAAACCCTGCCTGATCTGAGTAACACAAATGGACGCCTGGAAGATTAATTCATCCCCTGTAATAATACAACTACTGTTTGCACAAGCCAGTAGCATGCAATAGTTTCTTATTAAAATGCTCAGGATACACATTAAGATATCTCTAAACAAAGTAGGGCTTAAGGAGAGGAGAGTGAAAAATTTCCTTGCTTAAAATTTGCCACTTTTTCATCAGATTTGATATAAAGCTACGAGCAGCGCTGTAAATGGACCAGCGAGTTGTCTAATTGTCTAGAACACCCTCACATAATTTATATTGTCTCTTAATTTCTGGTTTGTAACCTCCATGACTGTCTTCAGTGAATCATAGCATATAGCTCTACTTGCAGAGCACATCAGGATATGATTTTTCCCTTTGTTTCCCACTTTCCCACAATGGCAGCATGCACATTTCATCAAGGTACGCACCTACTGCATTAATCCTTTCTAATGTGATTCCAGTCATCTCCTTAAAAGCAGAATCTAAAAGACTATTTTTACTGTTTCCATTCTCTATTGTGGCACACAGTTTTCTTGCTGAAAGGATATTCATCTAACTCTATAGACACGGAGATGAATATACATTCGAATCACAGATACATATCAATTGAACACACATCACAGACTGGAAATACATTATTAAAATTAACTGCATTACAGAGAATAGATGTATAGACAAAACTGCTGAGGTACTCGACTCTCCCAATTCCACGGTGCCTTAACACTTGCCGCAAACCTGCCATCCCTTTGTAATGCAGTCCTGAGATGCTTAATCTGCTTTCTCTCTTTCCAAGACATAAATCAGCAGCAAAGTTGCCTGCAGAGGAGTGGAGTCTGGGGGATAATTGTGGCCTGGTGGGTTATCTATCTGTAGCTGTGTGCACGGTGGGTCTGCTCACCTAATTTTTAGTGTGCCTAATTTTCGGGCTCCTTTCCAGCAAGGAGTTAGGAAGTGAGAAACAACAAAACTAGTTTAATGCACCGGGTAAATCAGACCAGCTTATTGTGAAACCCATCGCCACACATGATTGTTATGATAATACACGCGGGTGAGCTCTGGTTATTACATGCACAGCCCTGTACTAACTGCTCCCTACAGCTCGCCTGTTCTCTCACTTTAGCAACACCCCACACACCTGTTCAAATAATATTACTATTACCTTGTGTTGACACCACATCCACCCTTTCCTTTCATATAATAAGAGCTCCTGGTGAACTGTAAATGGAAAGCTTGCGGTAGCAGAAGCCGATTGTTTACCTGTCTCCAGTTTGTTGCCACAGATACTTGGTTGGGAGAAGGGAACAAAGATCAGTTTGACATCCTTGTTAAGCAGGATTTGCCCCCCACCTTACCCACAAAAGGTTACGAGTTGCTATTCAAGCCTGAGCTCCGCAGGTGTGCCATCACACCTGTCTGAAAGAAAACAAAATACAGTTTGTTTCAATATGGCTATTGCCCCAGCAAAATAAAGAAGACCTTGCCCTGCAACACAGACATAAGCATTTGTTTTAATATTTCAATGAATCCAAGCAAATACTTACAGATAGCTCTGTTCATATTCAGCATACAAGCCAAATACGATGCAAGCTTCCCCAGCATCTGACCCTGCCCACTAAACTAACTCATGGGCAAACTCATGGCAAAACTCAATTCAAAACCCATCTGCAATGGAAAAGACAATTTTGTAACTCCCAAGGTATTTCGAAGCCAGGTCAGATGGGGCTTTGAGCAAACTGGTCTAATGTCCCTGCCTGTGGCAGGGGGGTCAGAAATAGACAATCTTAAAGGTCCCTTCCAACTCAAACCCTCCTACAATTCTGTGATTAACATGAGACTGAGTCTAAGGCTAAGCTGGGCCTCACAATTAATTTCCTCCACTGTTGTGCCCTGATGGAGCTGCTGCTGCTATTGAGTCACATGTGTCTTTGCATAGAGAGCTGTCATGGTTTTAGAAGAGGGGAAAGTTAAAAGCTGTGTGTCGTGGTGCTGTTCTACTTGGCTGAAGTCTACGCCCAACTCCTTATACCAGTGACAACAGGGTAGGTCTAGGGTAAATTGGCAAAAAGTGGCAAAATCTACCTCCTAATTGAGGCCTGGAGGAAGCATACTGGGATTTTGTCCATGCAAAGCAGTGCACTACAGAGACCTAAATGTACCCATTCATTCATGTGAATTCACCATTTGACATCTGCTGAAGGTGATGGAAAGACTTCGGTGGGCATTTGATCCAAGAGCTGAGTCACTGGAGTTTCCAACACTTTAGGGTAAAAAACATTTTTCACCAAAAAGGGCTAATGAAATTTTTTCCCCATTTTCCAGCTAAAGCAGTGCTCTATTTTTACTGCTTTATATTCTTATTAGAATCCTTATCCACATCTGCTTCCATCACGGTTTAAAGGGCATTGTTCACAGTCACCTTCTTATGAAGGTGCCCCTGAATTAGAATAGGGAAGTGTGGTAGATGTGTAGCACTGGCTGGTTTGGAAGGAGTTTGTATACTGGGCTGCAACTTAACACAGAGAAATGTCCTTGAGGCAGGGAGCATATTTTATTTATTGCTTTATTTATTGCATATGTCAAGTAAAAGGAATCCCAAATTATGAAGATGCAAAACACAGTGTGAGTATTTATCAGCACTGAATGTTTTTATGTGCTCCAAAATAACTTGGGGTTTCCCAGCTGACTGTGAGCAGCTTGCTGGTTTTGAAGATCTAGCACCTTTGGAACTGAAGGGACATGCTGAATTTTAAGCACTTGGAACGAGAATTAATTGCTTGGACAGCACCACCTTTTTTTTCTGTTTTTTTTTTTTTGTGTATGCTCATCAATAGCAAATGATGAAGCCTCTGGGGGATATTAACACAAGTAAACTAAACACAGGAGTGGGACTGTTTAAACAAGGTGAGACAAAAGCCTTCATACTACAAGCAAATTAATTTGATAGCAATTTTTTATGTTTCCACCTCTCTATTGTTGCAGATGTCTGCATTTAAATAGGAACTTTATCTTTCTCGGCCCTGGTTTTCCTCCTTCATTAGCCTGCATGGAGGTCAGAGACCCTCTGATCTCATGGGCTACTCCTGCAAGGACCCACGAGCTGTGATGCTCCTCCTGGAATGGACCCTCCCAGTCTCTGAACAGACCCATCAGAAGCCAAGGGGAAATGTTGGCTTGTAGCACAGTGTCCACCTGCCCCTCCGAGTCCAGGCTCTGCCACCCTTCCACGCCCTCCCAGGGATTCGGTACCTGCACTGCAGCCCACACAGGTCACCCAGTTCTGGCACTGCAGGTTTTCAGGGCTGCCGGACAAGGTAAAAGGGAACAGAAGACAAAGTCTTTGGAAAATAGTCCTAAATGGATGTGTGTTTCAGTCTTATTAATTTGAAGTATTCTTTCCTGTTACCACATTTTTATGGGAATATTTTCAACCTGCTGAAAAGACTAAAAAATATAGATTTTAAAATATTCTAAACAAGATATAGATGCTAGACTGCTATAAACATACACACCAGTATCTCTGAATGAAAAGATAGCCTGTTGAATAAATAACACATATTTAAAAATGTCTGAATAGGAACTTAGACGATAAATGGTAAGAGCTTCAAAGGAGCCATTGATCTATGGAGTACATAATATGCATGTTAAAAATTATTGGAATATTTATTTACATGACACATGGCTCAGAAGAAGCCATTATGGTCCTTAAGCAAATTATACATGTTGTGAAAATTGTCAAAGTGCTTCTTGTACCAGAGGCAAGTGCACCCCATCAGTTGAAAAACACATCATCTTCGGGAAAAAAAAAAAAAAAAAAAAAAAAAAAAGAAGAAAATAAAAACCAACCCTTGTCCCACTTCGAAGTGTGTTTCATGCCCATCAAAGGAAGAAAAGCCCGCACTGCCCTTCCCCGCATCCCGCGCAGCGCTGCTGTCACTCTCCATGTGGGGAGGGAACGCTCCTGTCTCTACGTGCCAAACTCCGGGGTGCCAGCTCGTGTCCCTACAGGCCGAGAAATTACAAATGGGGACTAATTCATTCCAGCCACTGCCGTGTCCTCGATGTTGAATTAAGCTGCCAGAAGAGTGTTCTGCTTTCCCGGCCCGTGCCCCTCTGAGTGACACGGGGGACAGGCGGGGAACCGCGACCCACCGGCATCGTTTGCACCTTTGTGTGGAGATGCGCTTTTTAGGGCTATGCCTCGGGTCCTCCACTGCCTCAGCACCGCCAAGCACTGACCAAAAACAGTCTTGTGTGCCCCCTCATACCTTCTAGAGGAGCAAAACAGGGGGAGACATTGCCTTGCAGTACTTAGCGTGCCCAGCAGCCAGGTCCATCGCTCACCAGCATCTGCCTGCTGGGCTCCTGCCTGGCTGCAGCGCTCGGGAGGGTTTGCACTGCTCCTTCCCCAGCGCTCCGTGGGTGACACGGCTCTTCTCCGGCAGAAGTTTTACTAAGGAGGAGGGATGCCAACTTAGAAAATTCCTCCACATGTCCATGTTGCTGTGATCACACTGCAGTTTACGCCATAGCCTGGTCCCTGAGAATTATTTTGTTTTTCAGGCTGTGAAGAGGGAAAAGGTTTTTGTCAAGAAGGTATGACCGGGACATGGTGGCTCAGAGACTGCCTCTGACCCCGGGATGATGGCATTTGGCTGGCAACTGCCTGCAGCCAAGTGCTGTGCAGCCCCAGGGTGCCCAGTCCCCACATCAGCTCCGATGTGCTCCGAGGGCTGGTGCGTGCATGCCTGCTTTGGACATTTGGGAAAGCAGGCTCTACTGGTAGGCAGAGCATGCAAGTTTTCTCTTACCCAGGAATGAGAGTGAAGGGTGGATATTCTAATACAAAAAAGCAAGCAGTTGTATGGGGAAATGTATTTAGCCAGTGTTTTCAGATCACATGTTCTGGGACTAGAGAGCAGAACGTTTTCAATACTGTTTTGGAAGCACACTATTCAGTATTGCAAACCTTACTATTGGAGAAACCAGTAAATTGTGTTGCATCTAAAACATTTACTTGAATTACTTGTACCGTGGTTTCTTCTTTCCAACTGTAAAGGTTTTACAGAAATGTGAGTTCTACAGCTACAAAGCCTTGAAAATACAAATAATAGTAAAGTGCTGCTTTGCATTTGCATAAACCTGTTTATCCTATACATGGTTTATTCATTAACTCTCAGAACAACCAGCAGGACAGCTATGGCATTCCTTATGACCACTTCGCTTGTGGCTGAAAATTCAACTATTTAAAAGGAACACTACAGAAAATGAAAATAAATACCATTCCCGTGTGAAACAGCAGGTAAAATGCCACAGGAGCTGGCATTTAGCTGTTACATGGAATGAACCTTTCCTGACACTTGGAGATTTCAGAGGGGAGCCTCAGCACCTGCAAGGATTGGGACCTCCATGCCGCAGCTCACCAACATGGGCATGCAGCATTAGCAGTGTCCATCGCTGCGCTCTGCAGACAGCATTCGAGTTAGGGACAGAAAACACCTGGCTCCCTCATCTATTCCTCCTAGAGACTGTTTTCTAGTCCCTGACAATATCAGTGTTCCACTAAAAGAGGCTTCTTGCAACCTCTACTTGCAATGTATTCCCAACCATCTCCTCCTAAGGAAAGCTCCTGGTTATAACCCCAGCTTTCCCCATGCTTCCATTCTTACCCCAAACTCACTCCGCATAAGAAAGGTGTTAAAGCAGGAATGCATTTTGCCTGTTTCATCTCCTTGCTTCTATGAGTGCATGTTGCCACTGGTACAAGTGGAAAACTGGAAGTTTGTTTGACAGCCGGTGACTTGCTCAAGGTCACAAAAGAGCCTCAGTAGCAGAGCTGGGAACAGAATTTGGTATCCTAATTCCTAATCTGGCAGCCTCACCACAACTCTCATCACGCAATCAAAAAGCTCCTTTTAAGGAATGCTTTTGTGACTAAGAGAAAATTCAAGGCATTAGAAGAAAGAGTCCTTTTAATTTGCCTTTGTTCAGACATTTAGGCCTTTTGCTATATGGAAAACATGATTTAAACAAGATACGGGATTACAGTATGATGAAAGCCTCTAAAATCTTTGAAAACCAGAAAATAATTATGGGAAAATTATTATGGCTGCATTTAGGACTGTACTGATTCCAGGCATTAGGAAGCAGGCAATTAGATATTCCTTTGGAGTTTTATACATAGCATAAGGAGTAAGTGAAGACCAGCATCTATTGTGATCTAGTCTGAGTGCTATATGCAGGCTTTTGCATTTCTGAAGAATACTACATATAACAGGAAAAATTTTCACAGCTCTTTATTAAATACTTCATTTTCTAAAGGTCCTAACTTGTTGCATCGCAAGTTTTTCAAAAAGCAAACCCAAATCCTTAAACTGTTAAACTCGACAGGAGATTGCTCTGACCTGAAACAATCTGGGGTTTGGTACGTTCTTCCTTGAAGAGCAACTCAGTAATTTACCAGGATACATCAGCTTTGATATTTAGAAACTCTACAAGATAATTTTATATTTTAGGACAGCACCTTTTGCTTGCTTCCTCTCCTAAGTAATGGAATACTATAATTTGGTAACAGTGGATAGAAACAAATGAGTGTACTGAGAACCAATGTTACTGAAAAACTGTATACAAAATATGTGAGCTGTACAAGCTGAAGTAAGCAGAAAACTGCAAATATTAATAGGATAAACAAAGAAAATGAATGTAAACTTAAACCAATCCTTTGGAAAAAAAAAGTTGGTTCTTTTTTAACACAAGGGAAAAAATTCCCAAAGTGCAGTAAAAATCCTATTGATAGTATTGCTACTGTCATGAAAGTAGCTGCAAGTCTCAGGATAAGAGCCTTGTGACTTAATTTTAGAACAATATGTATTTTGGTCATTAAATTAACTAAAATTGGAACAGCAGAGCTGGGAGCATACAATGCAGGGACCCACTCCCCATGCCCTAAGTCCCAGCTCAGCCTGTAAAATGCCTGTGCCTTTAAAGCACTTGCAGTGACAGGAGGCCTTGTGTTTGCCGATGTGTTAGCCACTTTTTGATTTGATCTTTACGCAATTATTTTGATAAAGAAAGTGTTCATCTTGTTGACACTATCACTGTAGTCAATACCTAATGACCCCCATAGTTAATTTCCTTATAAATATTTAACTTAATAGAAGTCCTCCCTTGGGTTGTAGTACTTTTGACACTTGTATCATCTGAAACAAATCCTCTTTTTTAGTCAAACAGACCATGTTACACACACAGTTGGCTAGCTATTTACAAAGCACCCAATTAAATCCTACTTAATTCTCCCACTCCGACTATCCCATTTCACTAGTGCGCAGGCTACTGATCACACAAGATGAGGATCTTTCACTGAGCCTGGACACAAGTTTACAGCCAGCAGGACTTGATTGTACAAAAGCCTGCCGTGAAAATAATTCACCCGTCAAATGCTTTATAGAAATAGTGAAGAGAATGTGCAAATTCAGAGGATTGAAGAAATAAGCTGAAGAATCACAGTTAAAGACAGGTAAATCTAGTTTAATGTTCACATGTAGTAGTTACACATCACAGAGATTAAACAGGATTTTAGCTGTAACATAGCTGCAGTGAAATGTAAGTAATTTTGTACTAGAAAAATAATCTTGACGCAGTTATCCGATTTTTGGTCTACGTAAGTTCATTTTAAGATGAATTTACATCACTCATCATAATGACTTTGCCCATGTGCCCTTCTTCAGTTCACTATTCATACTCTTTGGACGAAGGAAACAGCAACTGTTTTTGTTAATGGTTTGCCCTTTGGCTGCAAGCAGAGAACAGTTTTCAGTTTTTAAGCAATTAATAAGCTGGAACACAAACTTGCGATAAAACCTTTTGGTGCTAAATGAAGTTCCTGAACAAATTTCTTGATCTAATTCAAGAGCAGACATTAAAAAAAAAACAAAACAAAAACAACTGATTAGAGATCTAAAGCATTGCCCCCGCAATGCAAAAAAACTAGATAGAATTTGTTTTCCTTGTCTCAGTAAAAAACACTACATCTTAACGCTACTTTTATAGAATGCGCTAAAAATCCCCGTGCCTAAATGACAAAAGTGTAGTCTCCAAATGTATAATACACTTACAAACATTTTAAGTCTAGATTGAGGAAAACACGTTGTATGGACTCCAAACAAGTTTATTTGCAATTAGACACCTCATGCAATCATGCAGGACCACTAGCTAAAGCTGCAACTTTCGAGTCTAAAGGACATTTGGGGACAAAAAAAGTCCTAAACATTTAAGATATTTCCATATTAGCAGCTCTGTACTTGAGCTGTGGTTTTCTAAGGAGATATTCCCACAGATTAAAAAAAACATACACACCTTTATAATATTTACAAAAAATATTTAATTAAAAATATTTTATAATTACAGTAGTCTATTAAAGCATATACTTTTCTCACACTTATAGAACATCTCTATATATACACAGTATGAAATGTCACTCATTTGTCTATACAATATGTAACATTCCTGCAGGGAGAAGAAAGTTCCCTGGGCCCCAATAAAATCCATCTATTTTAAACAATAGATGTCAAATATATCTACAAATGCTCTGGGAGATTAGTAAAGCTTCAAGATTCGGCTGCTCGGTCCCTTAAGAGTTACAAGGTTTCTAAAGTCTGGTTTAGGCTCGGTCCTCTATCCCGGGGCAGAGTCGCAACTTTTCCCGTTGCCACCGTGGGACACGCCGCCGCTCACAGCTGGCCGGGAACGACGAGAAGAGACGGAACCAGAGGGGAAGGAGGGAAAAGGACACGGGGAGCTGGGCGGGGGAAGGCGGGGGACGGGACCGCTACGGACGTGCAAAATGGTGAAAAGGCTTGGCTCTGCCGGGGTGAAGCATGGGAACTGCTCGGGGGGTTGGATGGCTCCTTCCTCCGGTGCGGCGGGGGCGGGGCGGGGCCCCCCCCCCGCCGCCC